>SNQJ01S0041396.1:35912-56216 GCA_010110895.2 Picea sitchensis
TATCAATTCTACTATTTATAAGAAAAACAATCTAGATAAGAATTGTCCGTACAAAAACATAGAACATAATATTTATAACCGAGGAAATAAAGGTAGTATCCTCTTGCTAGGAAACTTTAATGCTAGAACTCAAACTAATCAACCTATTTTTCCAAACAATGGTCTAATCAAATGAGAAAATTCTAACTAAATGACTTGTATCCATGGGCTAGGAAATATTGTCATGGACTATGTGATATTATATATAGCCATGTACAACCAAATAGTAAATTTTGACCTTCTAGGATCATATACCTTTAGCCCTAAATTTGAACCTTATCATACACAAAAGCTCCATATATGAAGACAATGGAAACCAAAGGCACTTGGTTTTTGAAAAAAATAAAGTCAATTATTTTTTAAAGCACTTAAATATTGAGTTAAATATCATATCATATAAGAACAATATTTAAGACCTCTATTATAATTTTACTACAACCCTCTCTACATCCATTAACAAATTCCCTATCGAGGTATTATATAAAAAGATAAAGAGGATGGCCAACCCTTGGTATGACGAGTGTAAAATTGCTAAAAAAATCCATTAGGCATGTTTCTAATGAGTCCTGAAAATATAATAAGATAAAAAGATACAAATCTCTAATTAAAAGAAAAAAAAGACATTACATAAACAGAAAGAAAGAGAAGCTACTACACCTATCAAAGCTATATCCTAAGATATTAGGTAAATTTTCATTTTTAAAACAAAAGAAAATAATATTTGCAGTTGTAAAACTAAAGAAAATAATATGATTCTCATTGAAGGACTCGAAAATATTTATAAATCTCCTATTGCTTTGTAGAACATCCCAAACATTTATATAGAGGATAAAGTGTTACTATAGAATACATAAAGTTTGGACTTAGATGACTCACAAAAGGGAAAGATAAGGACATTGAAGTCTACCAAGATGAAATATTAAAAATTGGAGGTCATATCCTCATCCCTTACAAACACAATCTCTTCAATTTAGTAGTCAAGCATGGATTCTCTAAACCATGTACTGAGAGCCTCATTGTTCCTATCTTTAAAAGTGGGGATAAAATTAATCCTTCTAATTATAGGACCATTATGCTTAGCCACATCTTTGCCAAGCCATATGGGAGTAGTTTCGAAAATAAGATTAGCATATGGCTTGAAAGCCACATAATAAAGCTAAAGGCCAAGCTGGATTTAGAGACTATCATTCAACTATGGACCATATTGTTATTCTTAGGATCATTTTGAAGGAGTGTTGCAATAATAAAAACTAATCTCCTTTGTTGTTTCGTTGATTTTAGAAAATATTTGTACACAATGCCCAAAGCCAACCTTTGTAATAGGTTAAAAGACATAAAACTTCCTTCCAAGATGAGAGTTGTTGTAGTAAGGCTATATGAGACTGTTATTTTCAAGTTTAGGAACATTGAGGGTTGCTTGGAAGAAATAAACTATAATATAGTATTCAAGAAAAGTTTTCACATCTCCCCTACCCTCTTTGGCATATACATTAACTAGTTAGAATATCGGCTGGAAGATGTTGGTTGTATTGTCCCTACTCTTGTTGGCATAGTCATTATACTCATTCTCTATGATGATTGTGATACCCCACAACTTGGATTTTTTAATTATTATTTCTATTATTGTTTTTATTTTAGAATTTTAATTATTTTTCCGAAAAGACAATTTGGTCGATTAACCAAAATTGAATTGTAAAACCTTATTATTTTATGAAAATAAACACATGTGGAAAAAGGGACACACGTTGAAGCAATTGTTAAATAGGGAGTTAGGAATCCAAAGGGGTTGGCCAAGTGGTAGCAGACTGAGACAATCTGTGGAGTTAACTCAACTTCGAAAAGACACATGCTAGATTTATAGGACAATCTGTGAACATGTGTAAAGTTGAATCAGACAGGTGGTCAGTGAGAAGGAGGCTCAATAAAAATGTCACAAGTCCTAGTAAAAATAACAGAAGTCATGACAAGAGAATGGGACACCATTCCTAGGAGGAAAAGTGATAGCTTGAGAAGGCTACGCACAAACTCACTTGACACAGTAAATTTTCAAAGATCACACACAACATTTGGAGCTCATAATTATGCAAGAGGCCACATAGGTATCCCCTTTGATTCTGAACTCAGATCAGGATGACTGTAACGTTCCTCTGGTTACGTCAACAAGCATCATACAACCAATACATTTTATTTTTTTTGGCGTTAAACAGATCACACTTGTTGGGAAACATCATCAACACATCATTCACAAGTATAACAAACAATAATAATGCATAAATAATTATATGTGAGCAGAACATCAAGGGCCACAGAATCTAACCATTAACCAAGTGTAAAAGCGATCACCTGTCACATTAGTTTTTTTTGCGCAAGATGACAAATTACTTCTCAATCATTTATTACAGCATAATATCCTTGAGCCCAAGAAGTCTAACCATTTACTAGTCATAAATGAAAGTTAACGTGTGATGTCAGTAAGCTAAACTTAAACATTCATCAATCATCAATATGTATTGATGCAATAGAACTGATAAATGACAATCATTCTATTCTACAAGGCACAATCAATATAATGACACAACCAGTCACCATCGCACTAAAATCATGGTGAGAGAGAATAAATACCAAACTCATCTATCAACGACATAAGTCAAACGCAATAATCCACTTATTAACCTTTAAGGCGAAATGATTCCTACTTAACTACTAGAACTCTTAAGGGGTCTTCGAGTTTTCAGCATTGTACCTTTTTCAACGGGAATGAAATTTCACTTTTTGTTCCAAGAACTAGGTATCCAATTGTACACACTTCAGACATATTTTTTGAATGGAATAGTCATAGTAGTTTTTGTTTCCCTTTTTTATTTTAATTTAAAATTACTAACAGAAGGGAATATAAATGTACCTCTTAAAAGGATTCTTAAGTTTGCAAAAATATAAATTATCGAAGACATGCTTCGAATGTAATTTTATAATAATGGAAATATTTGCTTCTAAAATATTCTTGTTTGCATAATTGGAGACCTACTTCAAATTTAATTTTATAATAATGCAAAGGTGTGTAGAGTTCTAAATCCTTACAGATGCCAAAATATTTTATAATAATGGAAATATTTGCTTCTAAAATATTCTTGTTTGCATAATTGGAGACCTACTTCAAATTTAATTTTATAATAATGCAAAGGTGTGTAGAGTTCTAAATCCTTACATATGCCAAAATATTTTATAATAATGGAAATATTTGCTTCTAAAATATTCTTGTTTTCATAATTGGAGACCTACTTCAAATTTAATTTTATAATAATGCAAAGGTGTGTAGAGTTCTAAATCCTTACAGATGCCAAAAATTTAGTTCAAATCTTGAGTGAAATTATTTAACTCAATATAGTCGAGTACTATGATGAAGAGAAACAACTCAAGGGCATAAGTGAATAATAAACCTCCCAATACCAAATTACCTTGACTATTTTAGAGAGAAATAATTCTAAAATAAATAAAATTCTGAAGTAAAAATAATTCTAAAATAAAATTTCAGGGAGAATCATAATTTTAAAAAATTTCAGACATAAACAACTAAACCGGGTAACCTTTCCACCGGATTAAAATTCCTAGTTGTAACTGCATTGAAAAACAAAACTAACTTACAAAAGTGCAACAAAAGGCACTGAACTGGACATTAACAGCATTAAAAAAAAATCGAATTGAAATCACAGATTTAGTCACTCGCCAGGTGTCAGGGCCTTAGAGGGTTGTGGGTAGAACCATTCGTGAGTTAATTAGCTGCCAAAAATCGTTGGAACGTAGCCTCAGTCAACGGATTCGATGTGAGCTCCAAACACGCGTTGATATCACTCCTTGTGATAACCTCAGACTATTAAATAATCTTCTGTGTTTTTAATGAATGGCCTTGTAATTACACACAGGGTATTTATGGGTTGGGCGCACCTGACCACATATCAGGAATAGAATGTTTACGCCTGCCATCTGTCCGAACGAATACCACCACAACACAAGGACTACGTATACTAGTAATTCCGATAGGTAATTCCAACCAGTTTTTAGATGGATAAAAGGCTTACGTTTTATGTGACTCAAACTGATAATTTTGGTCAATTGATCTTCGTTTACTACACGTCGAGGGTCGCTCATGCTAAGTGTTGGAATTTTATGTGTTGTATGGGAACTTGCATGTCTGCATCTCGGTTGACCGTGAAGGTAAGTGGGATCACGGTTAAACATGGATGGGGTGGGTTGCTAAGGTTCTACTATTAAAAATTACATACACAGATATGAGTGACGCATTTCTACCCGTTTGAGGAATGAATCTAGTAGTGAATGAAATAATCAATTTGTCTTCATGCCCTATTGATGGTGCACCTACCCTCTGCACCTCCTCCAATGAGCTTCATCGTCAAAGTGTTAAAGGCATACATTGTGGAAGAAGATGAAGCTCATGGGATTTAAACCTCAACTGCATTTACGACCAACCCAATAGGTAATTTACCAAAAGAAAACATATACATGGTTACTTGTGCATGCCCACATGATTTGTCCAACAGTGGCCAATCCCTCAGGTGTTTTCTACTACAACAATGCTATCAAAACTAAGAATATTTGTATTCCAAATAATCCAGAGTTGAATTAAATATTCAATGTTGTGAATGAATCGAGCAACCTTCGATACACTGAATGAATCTAGAAATGTATGATACAATGAATGAATCGGGTAGACTTCGTTGAAATTGATCCCTCCATTTGATAGGAAGAGTGAAAAGCAATATTCATTCCAATTGATCCTCTACAACCTCTACACTATGGTCATTAATGATAAGGCACGAGCTGTAGATAATAGGATGAAGGATAACTAGTAGTCACTCAAGTAGTAAGTAACAACTACAGTAATGAAATGCAACGAATCATGCTCAATAAATCATTGGGTGGGTAACACGATTTTTTCTTAGGAAAGGAACAAAATATGGATAAGCAATGAAAAAAACATAACACAGGTTTACACCCCATCAACGTTGAGAAGGTATGAAATCGCTGGTAAATAAAAATACAAATTGCAGAGAGTAAAAACAACAGTAATCTCAGAGAAATAAAGAAGTATTTTTGTTGTACAAAAAGAGATTTGTTGGGCAGAGAAGTTATCCTTCGCTTTATTATCCATGCAGAGGAAAATAAGGTATTTGAATCTAAATATTTAACACTAAAGTGAAAGACAATCGATTTGTCTCATTGCCGACTGGTCAGGCACGGACTAATAAATTAAAGGATAAAGGAACAGATGATAAAAACACAATTTCCTTGTATTAAAAAAAATAAAAAATAAAAAAAATTAAATAATGGCCCGAGACCAAAACATCGTCTTTTTCTTTTAACAACATCTACGCAAGCAAGCTTTCGACAATAAATAAATGTACGAACAAAAAATTAAGATATTATTTAATAGAAATTATGTGCATGCATACCGTAGCCAAAAGCGAAGAACCAGAAGTCGTTGTCCCGCACACGCTCCATCCAATTCTCGCTTGTCAACCGATGTGACCTCACCGGTACCTCCTAGCCAATGCTAGGGGTACTCTTCTTCCCCCTATCCCCCCGAGCCGCAAAGGGGCCACACACACAATACCAGAGAATGGTAGCACCCATCTCGCCTCACAAGGTCAAGATACCACTCGTTACCCGAGCTGGGTATCCCAACTACCACAAGATAAAGTTCAGTCAAGATGAAATTTCAACAGCATAACGTTACGCAAGCGAGATGTGTCCATACTCCTCCTTTTCCATCCCTTTTATAGAGATTCTTAGTCATTAGTTTCCCAAACCCTCCTTAGATTTCTTTTTCATTTATTTAATTAGGAAAATCCTCCCCCGTACACATGTCGCATGATCCCCTAGTTGCACCAGAAAATCTATTTTATTAATTAATTAATTATTCCTGTTTCTCTCACCCACCTAAAAGCTTTCCTAAAAACGTTCATCGATATCCCAATATTCTCTTACAATTCTTAAATGACTTAAACCTTACTTAATTCCTAGTTGAGTTCATAAATAGAAATTTCCAAAGGCTAGATTCCTTACTAAGTTAGACATTCTTCTTTTTCTTTAAGTTTCCCTTTTCCTTAAGTTTCCCCTTTTTTTTAAGTTTTCTTTTCTTTTAAGTTTCCTCCTTTTTCCTTTTTAACCAAAACTCAATTTAGCAAATTTAGATAAAAACAACCATTTACCCTTTTAATAAATTTAATCCTCCATTATAATTTTTACTTTAATAATTAATTTTGAATTTCTTACTCCCCTTCTAGTTACATGTTTATTTAGTTTTTCTTTATCCACATGTTCTACTTAGACCTAGGTTTTAACTTCACTAGGCTGGGTGACAATTTTTAAGGGAACTTTTAGTAAACTTTACTCATACCATCATCTATTTTAAGGCCAACCAGGTCTTAAGGAGGCATAGTTTTCTAGGCACTAGGTTTATTGACTTATCAAAGTTAAAATTGCGACGTGACCTTCAGGACGCACTATGTGCTCCAAGGGTTCAACTCACCTCTTTCTGTTTTATTTGGGGGACGTGCCCGTCAAGACGTAGTAAGTGATCCAAGGGTTCTACTCACCTCTTGAATGAATTTGTTAAACGTCAATACTCCGTCAGGTGATCTTGTGGGAGATTAAGGGCCTCTAAGGAATAAGGCCCCTGCCTTATTGCATGCCCCTTAGAATCATTGTGAGAAACTGTCACAGTCTTCCCTCACGACATCGTGGGTCTTCTCGAACTAGTTAATCGTTAAACTATAGTTCGATTCACGATGAGAGTGCTAGTAAGATGTGGCAGGGTTGCTTCCACACCTCTCCCTCAACATCTTTGGTTGTCGAGCGTGAACCCTCTACTCCAAATGTGAGTCTGGTCGAAAAAATATCGTCATCTTGCATCCATTAATGAATCATGTCAGCAATAACAATCAACATAATAATATCTAATCATATGTACATATGTCACATCAACAACATTTAAACCCTAACAGTCCACTCTCTGACTTGATTTTGTGTCCAAGGGGTTTCATCGATGCCTCATCATCCTCAATGTCCAGAGTCCTACACACTCAGGAGACCCAATCAATAACACCTATCTATGTAAATAATACAAAGTAACATATCATCAAATCCACAATATCTCATAATCATAATCAAAACAACCAATAGCATAATGACCTGAATCACTTGTAGGAAAGTTTCCTCAAAGAATAAGTTCGCTCAGTGCATACAAGAGAGGGATGTTACATACACCCCCTCTTGTTTTAAACTTTGTCCTGAAGTTTCACAGTATGTAAGTGTCGAAATAAAGTGTATCAGAATACCATAGGTCTAGCTATCAAACAAAAATGGAAATTGTTGACGCATATCGTATGTGTCCTCCCATGTTGCTGAGTGTGGACTATAGTTGTCCCACTATACCTTGACTTGATCTACTGTTCGACGTTGTAGCTATTGAATGAGATGGTTCAGATGCGGATTGGCTCCGCCGTGAGTGAACCCTCGTCAGATACCTGCAAGGAACTCATGTCAATAACATGTGTAAGATCACTAACATAATGTCTCAAAACAGATACGTGAAAAACATTGTGCATACGCTTGAAAGAATCAGGCAAGGCTAGTCGATAGGCCACGGGCCCCTTCTTTTCCAAAATATCGAAAGGCACCACCTACCTAGGAGACATTTTAGCACCCTTTCCAAACTTGATCAAACTCTTATGCGATTTCACCTGCAAGATGACTCGATTGCCAACTTCATAACTATGATCAATAGGACATGCATCAGCATAACTCTTATGTTGATATTCCACTTCCGCGATCCTTTGTCTTATTGTTTGCATTTGATCTTCTATTTCTTGGATCGCTTCTGGTCCCACTAGGACCCTATCCTCAAGCCTATCCCAACTCAAAGGCATCCGACATGGTTGCCCATAAAGAAACTCGAAAGGCACCATCTTAATGGTACTTTGATAACTGTTGTTATATGTGAATTCTACCAGTGGAAAGAACTCTTCCCAACGCTTCTTTTGGTCCATCACGTACACACGCAACATATCCTCCAAGATTTGGTTTGTTCGTTTTGTATGATCATCTGTCTCCGGGTGGTACGCGGTACTAAAGTTAATTTGGGTTCCCAAGGCGTCTTGGAAACTAGTCCAAAATCATCCTGTAAACACCGATCCTCTATCAGATATAATCCTCTTAGGCATGCCATGCAACCTCACAATATCACTGATGAAAACTTTAGCTAAGTCATGTGCCTGATATGTCGTACACATAGGAATAAAATGAGCACTCTTTGTCAGAGTGTCGACTACCAAAAAAATTGAGTCGTGTCTCCTTGCCGTTAGTGGAAATCCAACAATGAAATCCATTGAAATGACCTCCCATTTTGATTCCAGGATAGCGTGTGGTTCTAGTAATCCTGTCGAATGTCTATGTTCAGACTTCAGTTGATGACTAGACATCATTCCATGTAGTTGATTATGTCCTCCTTCATTCCTTTCCAGAAGAATAAGGGTTTAAGGTCTTCCCTCTTCTTCTTGACTCCTGGGTGAGCCATGTACATTGCTCTGTGAGCCTCGTTTAGGATCAAACTTCTCAACTCGTTGTTGGGTGGTATGAAAATTCTACCTTTAAATCTCAATAATTCGTCGTTGTCCACAGTAAATCCCTCAAATTTTGGTACCATTATTTTGTTTTGTCTGATAAAATCCTTGACCTCTTTGTACCAGTCATCGTCACGCTGTAAAGTTATGATCTTTTCACGTAGATTCGTTTGAAGAGGCATCACCAAAAATATGCATGGTCTCCGACTCAACGCATCAACCACTTTGTTCATTGTTCCCTTTATGTAAGTAATCTTGAAATCGTACTCGCTAAGTAATTTCGACCAACGTCGGTGTCGCACGTTCAAGTTGCTTTGCGTAAAGATGTTATTTAGACCACGATGGTCCATTTTTAGTTCAAATTTTCGTCCAATAAGGTAGTGTGTGCAAACTCTCAAGGCATAAACAATGGCTAACAACTCCAAATCGTGCATTGCATACTTCTCCTCATTCCTTCTCGACTTTCTCGAGATGTAAGCGATCACTTGACCATATTGAATCAATACTCTACCTAAGCCTTTTTTGGATGCGTCGGTGCATACCAAGAAGTCTGTGTCCATGACAGGGACCTTTAGTATCGGTGTTGTTGTCAACAACTCCTTGAGGTTATGAAATGTCTCCGCGCATTTCTTGGTCCAAAAAAGCTTCTTTCTCTTCTTCTGCAATTTCGTGATCGGATTTTCTATCCTTGAAAAACCCTCGACAAACCGTCGATAGTATCCTACTAAACCCATGAAGCTACGCACTTATAGGACATTTGTCAGTGCAGTCCATTCCAAAATAGCCTCGACCTTTTTTAGATCCACAACAATACCTTCGTCGGAGATGAAAAGTCCTAAGTAATGAATCTTCGATTGATAAAACGATCATTTAGACAATTTCTCATACAATTTTTTATCTCGTAGACACTGTAGCGCCATGTGAAAGTGCTCTTCATGCTCCTCCATCGTCTGAGAGTAAATACAAATATCGACAATGAATACTTGGATGAAGTTGTCCAAGTATTCACGGAACACCTCATTCATCAAACTCATAAATAGCCCTAGGGCATTCATCAGTCCAAATAGTAAAACAATAAACTTGTAATGTCCAAACCTTGTCTTAAAGGGATTCTTAGGGATGTCGTCCTCTTTGATTCGTAACTGGTGATACCTTCATCTCAAGTCTATTTTCGAAAACACCGTAGCTCCTTTCATCTGATAAAACAGATCATCAATCATTGGCAACAAACACTGATTCTTGATCGTTGCCTTTTTCAATTGATGGTTGAAAATGCAGAGTCTCCACGCCCCATACTTCTTCCATATGAAAATAACAGGCACCCCCCAAGGGTGACACACTTGGACATATAATTCTTAGGTCCAGCAACTCCTTCAGTTTCATTCTCAAGTCTTGTAACTCCGAGGTCGACATTCGATAAGGCGTTCTTTCTATCGGTTCAGTTCCCAGTTTTAGGTCAATGGTAAATTCCAACTCCCTCTCCGGTGGCATCCCAGGTAACTCCTCAAGGAATACATCCGCAAACTCTCTCACCACTGTAAGGTGTTCTATACCTTCCTCTACTCCATTCTCACTTAACGAAAGGATCACATAAATCTTACATCCCTTGTGCATGCTCTTCCGTAGCTGCAATGAAGAGATGAACCTGAGGTATATTCCCTCGTTCCAACCCACAATCAAGCATCTCTTTCCCTTGTCATCGACCAAACTCAACTGCTTCATCTTATAGTTGAGTACCACATCATGTGATTCCAATCAGTCCATACTGATCATAACGTCATAAGACTCTAAGGTTGTGACGTACAGGCTGGCCCTACTGAAAAACTCTCCCATTTTAAGGCTACAACCCATAACCTTCCCACCAACCTTCTGTTCGGCATCCGAAGCCATTTCTACAAAGCTAAACTCGTCATGTTCGACTTCCCTTACCTTAATTATTTTTAGCGCTACCCCAGAAATGAAACTCTTTGTAGCACCTGGATCTATCAAAATACTAAGGGTCTGGTCAGTGATGGTACCTGACATCTCAAGCATAGTCGAATGGTTCTCTGCATGGTGGTTATTCACCGCTGCATGAATTCGATGGGCCTTGCCCAAATCTCCCATGGTAGTGGGTCCGACTGATCCATAAGATTTGGTCCTCTCCACTGGGCAGTCATGCTGGTAATGTGGCTCTCCACATGTCCAACACCCTTTCTTCATTCCAGTACTCCTGGTACCAGAAGTAGAAGTTGACGGCCCACCATCCTGGAACCCTGGTCTATTCTACTAAACATGCCTAAACTGTTGTTGTTGCAGTCGATGTTATTGTGGTGTTGTGGTCATTGGTAAGGAGTTTGTTGTTGTGGCGTTGGTCGTCGAGGTGTAGTGAAAGTCAATCCCCTCTAGAAACCATGATATCCTAGTGAGTTTCTAGCTGGTGTCTGATGCTGCTACGCACCAAATGACACATGCCCACTAGTCTCGTTGGAGTCTTGCTATGACCCCCACCGATAAGCTCCTACTCTGCTATGAGGGCCTTTTGTACAATTCCATGCAAGGTTTGAGGCATCATAATCCCAAACTTTGCATGAATGTTGCCATTGAGGCCAAACATGAAGCTATTGACCTTAAGTTTATCGATATTCAGTTGCAGAGCATACCTAAGCGGCTCCATAAAATGGGCATTGTACTCAGGAACGGTAGGACCACCCTGTCGCAAGGCGTTGAACTCGTTGAGCTGATGCTCAATGAATTCCTTAGACAGATACCTCTCTCGGAATTGTTCCTCGAACAATTCCCATGAAACGTTTTCAACTACCATGTTCAATTGCGACAGGAGCCTCTTCCACCATAGAAGAGCGCTCTGCTTCAGTTGAAATACCTCCATGCGGACCTTCATGTTGGAGGTAGAGTTGCGAAGTGCAAGCACATCGCCATATTCTCCAACCATGCCTCAACGACTGCACTATCTAGGGCACCAAAGAACTTGGGAAACTTGACCTTCTCAAGTTCTTGGTGAATGCTACCAATACTGACTGGGGCTCATTGTGGACCCTCAGGGGTATAGGCGCCCTAGCCTTATCTCAGTACAGACGGTTTTTCTAGGCCTCTATCAAATCCTTGGAAGAAACTTGTCATACCCAATGCATATCGCGCTACAAATTGCTCATGCTCAATACATGTCCTTCTCCTCGGGGGTCGGACCCCTCTCACATTGGTGCTACTGGAGGCATCGTGCCTCCTCCCCTGGCACCACGTTGCGAACCTTCTCAACGTCCTCTAACAATGAGTGACTCATGGACTGGTTAAAGTTTTAATTTAAGTGTATACTTTAGTGGAAGGTGTGGTTATCCATAGTCATAGGGTTGAACCCGCTCTGATACCATATGTAACGTTCCCGTGGTTACGTCAACAAGCATCATACAACTGACACAACTATTTTTTTGGTTTTAAACACACCACACTTGTTGGTAAACATAATCAACACATCATTCACAAGTATAACACACAATAATAATGTATAAATAATTATATGTCAGCAGAAGCCCAAGGGCCATGAAATCTAACCATTAACCAAGTGTAAAAGTGATCACCCGTCACATTAGTTTCGTTTGCGCAAGATGAAAAATTAATACTCAATCATTTATTACAGCATAATCTCGTTGCGCGCAAGAAGTCTAACCATTTACTAGTCATAAATCAAAGTTAACGTGTGATGCGAGTAATCTAAACTTAAACATTCATCAATCATCAATATGTATTGGCACAATAGAACCGATAAACGACAATCATTCTATTCTACAAGGTGTTGTGAATATAATGACACAACCAGTCACCATCGCATTAAAATCGTGGCGAGAGAGAATAAATATCGAAGTCATCTATCAAAGACATATGTCAAGCGCAATAATCCACTTATTAACCTTTAAGGCGCAACGATTCCTACTTAACTACTAAAACTCTTAAGGGGTCTTCGAGTTCTTAGCATTAAACCTTTTTCAATGGGAATGAAATTTCACTTTTTGTTCCAAGAACTAAGTATCCAATTATACACACTTTAGACATATTTGTTGAATGGAATAGCCATAGTATTTTTTGTTTCCCCTTTTTTTAAATTTAAAGTTACTAACAGAAGGGAATATAAATATACCTCTTAAAAGGATTCTTAATTTTTGCAAAAATAAAAATTATCGGAGACATGCTTAGAATGTAATTTTATAATAATGGAAATATTTGTAGAGTTCTAAAATCTTCTTGTTTTCATAATTGGAGACCTACTTCAAATGTAATTTTATAATAATGCAAAGGTGTGTAGAGTTCTAAATCCTTACAGATGCCAAAACTTTAGTTCAAATCTTGAGGAGTGAAATTATTTAGAGAGTACTATGACGAAGAGAAACAAATCAAGGACATAAGTGAAGAATAAACCTCCCAATACAAAATTACCTTTATTATTTTAGACATAAATAATTCTAAAATAAATAAAATTCTAAAGTTAAAATAATTCTAAAATAAAATTTCAGGGAGAATTATATTTCCAAAAAATATTCAAACAGAAACAACTAAACCAGGTAACCTTTCCACCAGATTAAAATTCCTAGTTGTAACTGAATTGAACAACAAAAATAACTTACAAAAGTGCAACAAAAGGAACTAAACTGGATATTAACGGCATTAAAAAAAAATCGAATTGAAATCAGAGATTTAGTCACTCGCCAGGTCAATGAGAGGAAATTCCAGTGCTAGGTGTCAGCGCCTTCGAGGGTTGTGGGGAGAACCATTCGTGAGTTAATTAGCTGCCAAAAATCACTGCAACGTAGCCTCAGTCAACGGATTCGCTGTCAGCTCCAACCACGCGTTGATATCACTTCTTGTGATATTCATAACCTCAGACTATTAAATAATCTTCTGCATTTTTAATGAATGGCCTGGTAATTACACACATGGTATTTAGGGGTTGGGCGCACCTGAACACATCTCAGCAATAGAATGGTTACGCCTGCCATCTATCCGAACGAGTACCACCACAACACAAGCAATAAGTAATAAGTAGACTGGTAATTTCAACACAGGTTTTTAGATGGAGAAAAGTCTTTATGCGACTGGAACTGATCATTTTGGTCAATTGATATCCGTTTACTGCAGGTATAGGGTCTCTCATGCTAAGTGTTGGAATTCTCTGCGTTGTGTGGGCACTTGCATGTTTGCATCTCAATCGATCGTGAAGGTAAGTGGGATCATAGTTAAAGATGGATGGGGCGGGTCACTAAGGTTCTTCTATTAGAAATTACATACATAGATATGAGTGATGCATTTCTACCTGTTTGAGGAATGAATCGAGTAGTGAATGAAATAATCAGTTTGTCTTCATGCCCTATTGATGGCGCACCCATGCTGTGCACATCCTCCACTAAGCTTCGTCATCAAAGTGTTAATGGTATACACTGTGGAAGAAGATGAAGCTCATGGGATTTAAACCTTATAACTGCGTTGTTTACGACCAACCCAGTAGATAATTTACCAAAATAACACATCTACGGGGTTACTTGTGCATGCCCACACGATTTGGACAATAGTGGCCAATCCCTAGGTGTTTTCTACTAAAAATATGTCAGCAAAACTAAGAATATTCGTATTCCAAATAATCTAGAGTTGGATTAAATATTCAATGTTGTGAATGAATCGAGCAATCTTCGATACAATGAATGAATCTATAAATGTCCGATACAATGAATGAATTGAGTAGTATTCGCTGTAATTGATCCCTCCATTTGACAGGAAGAGTGAAAATCAATGTTCATTCCAATTGATCCTCTACAACCTCTACACTATGGTCGTGAATGATAAGGCATGAGTTGTAAATAATAGGATGAAGGATAACTAGCAGTCACTCACGCAGTAAGTAACAACTATAGTAATGAAATGCAGTGAATCATGCCCAATAAACTGCTGGGTGGGTAACACGATTTTTTATGAGGAAAGGAAAAAAATATGGCCGAGCAATGAAAAAAAAATAACGCAGGTTAACACCCCATCAATGATGAGAAGGTATGAAATCGCTAGTAAATAAAAAGATGAATTGCAGAGAGTAAAAACAACAGTAATCTCAGAGAAATAAAGAAGTATTTTTGTTGTACAAAAAGGGATTTGTTGGGCAGAGAAATCATCATTCACTTTATTATCCATGCACATGAAAGAAGGGCATTTGAATCTAAATCTTTAACACCGGAGTGAAAGACAGACGATTCAGCTCCTGACCGACTTCTCAGGCATGGACTAATAACTTAAAGGATAAAGGAACAAAAGATAAAAACACAATTTCCTTGTATTAAAAACAATAAAAACGCAGAGTAAAATAAATAATGGCTCGAGACCAAAACGCGGTATTTTTCTTTTAACAACATCTACGCAAGCGATCGTTCGACAATAAACAAATGTATGAACAAGAAATTGAGATATTATTTAATACAAATTATGCACATGCGTATTGTATCCAAATGCGAAGAATCGAAAGTTGTTGTCCCACATGTGCTCCATCAGCTCCCGCTTGCCAACTGATGTGACCTCACCGGTACCTCCAAGCCAATGCTAGGGGTACTCTTTTTCCCCATGAACTCCCCAAGCCGCAAAGGGTCCACACACACAATACCATAGAATGATAGCACCCAACTTACCTCTCAAGGTCCAGCTACCACTCATTACCTGAGCTGGGTATCCCAACTCCCACAAGATAAAGTTCATTCAAGATGACATTTCAGCAGCGTAACGTTCCGCAAGCCAGATGTGTCCAAACTCCTCATCCACCATCCCTTTTATATAGATTCTTAGTCATTAATTTCCCAAACCCTCATTAGAGAATTTTTCATTTATTTAATTAGAAAAATCATCCCCCATACACATGTCGCCCGAACCCCTAGTTGCACCAAAAAATCAATTTTATTAATTAATTAATTATTCCTATTTCCCTCACCCACCTAAAAGTGTTCCTAAAAACGCTCCTTGGTGTCACAATATTCCCTTAAAATTCTTAAATGACTTAAGCCTTATTTAATTCCTAGTTGAGTTCATAAATAGAAAGTTCCAAAGGCTATATTCCTTACTAAGTTAGACATTCAGTTTTTTCTTTTAGTGTCCCATTTTCCTTAAGTTTTCCCTCTTCTTTAAGTTTCATTTTCTTTTAAGTTTCCCCCTTTTCCTTTTTAACCAAAAATAAACTTAGCAAGTGTAGATAGAAACAAGCATTTACCCTTTTAATAAATTTAATCCTCCATTATAATTTTTATTTTAATAATTGAGTTTGAATTTCTTACCCCCATTCTTGTTGCATGTTTATTTAGTTTTTCTTTATCCACATGTTCTACTTAGAGCTAGGTTTTAATTTCACTAGGTTGGGCAACAATTTTTAAGGGAACTTTTAGTTATTAAACTTTACTCATACCATCATCTATTTTAAGTCTGATCATGTCCTAAGGAGGCATAGTTTTCTAGGCAGTAGGTTTATTGAGTTATCAAAGTTAGAATGACGATGTGCCCTTCAGGACGCACTACGTGCTCCAAGGGTGCCACTTGTCTCTTTTTGTTTTATTTGTGTGATGTTCCCTTGAAGACTCACTACGTGCTCAAAGGGTGCAACTCACCTCTTTCTATTTTATTTGCACGACGTTCCCTTCAAGACACACTATGTGCTCCAAGGGTGTCACTCGTCTCTTGACTGAATTTGGTAAACGTCAAACCCCTAGAGTCAATACTTCGTTAGGTGATCTTGTGGGAGACTATCACAATTTTCCCTTACGACATCGTAGGTCTTCTCGAACTATGTAATCGTTAACCTACAATTCGAGCTACGACGAGAGTGCTAGTAGGGTGTGGCAGGGTTGCTGCCACATTTCTCCCTCAACGTCTCTGGTTGTCAAGCATTACCCATCTACTCCAAATGTGAGTCTGGTCGGAAATATATCGTCACCCTGCATCCATCAATGAATCATGTCAACAATAACAATCAACATCATAATATATAATTATATGTAGATATGTCACATCGACAACATTTAAACCCTAATAGTCCACTCCATTTAAACCTGTCTATGTAAATGTTAGAACAAGATTTGCCTCACCCTATGCAATCTTGAAGAGAAGGCCTTATTCCATTTCCCTATGCAGACTTAATTTCCCTGATTAATGAATCCAGAGACAAAAATAAATATTTTTCCACTTGTACACACCTTGCAAGTTATACATCATGTGTATGCATTGGCTGCTCCACTACAACCCGCGTACATTGGGATTTGTACCAAAAAATCAAAAATAAATGTCAGGTTTCCATGTCACGATAGAAGATCTATGATCCTTGGCCTTCCATATACTGGAAACGTTATGACTCGACTCTTCAGTTGCATTTTGAAGGCTATAAAGAAGCCAATTCCGAGCTATGGAAAAGGAGAGAGAATTCAACTTTGAGAGCAATGTTACTCTGGAGAAATTATTACTTCATTATTGAGTCTGCATCCCTTTGTCCTTTAAGTCTGAACACAGTGTTCATCCCCGAAGTTATTTCCTTATTGATGAGAACCTATTTGTCTCCCTTATATGAGATTTCATTTTGTGGAGGATTGAAGTGGTGGAGGCCCAAGTTGGAAGGAACTCATTTTCTCGGTTCTGAACCGTGCCGATACAGAAGTCTATAATGTTTTAACTTCTACTGATCATTTATTAATAGAAATACTCCTTTCTCGTCCAATTGATATCTTGCAAATATATGTATTATGATCCATGGGTATGTTTGTTTTTAATATTAATGGATTATGCTATCTAATGTGATAACTTGTTATATTATCACTATATGCTTGCTTTGCTTTTTTGTTGAGAACTTGTTGCAGGTATAAAGTTTTGGGTCCAAGTGCTCAATGGTGGACATCATCAAACGTTTGGACGAGCTAGGCCTCTTTATTACTTCCTTTTCACATTAGTTTATATAACATATGTTGGAATTGAGTTGATTTCTATAGTCACTCCTGTCTGTTGTGGTTCACCCGAGCCATAGAGAGATTTTCCTCTTAACAGAATTGGCAACTCCACTGGGGACGCATCTTCTTTCTTAGGGGTTGAAGTAATTTTCTCCTTAGATTTCTCTCGTTTCTATTGTGTTTCTTGTCGTGTCACTGCTTGACAACTCCTGTTCACTCTAAGTCTGAGTTTTCATCCTTTGTTTCTCTTTCCTGACCTTGTTTCAAAGCATATATGCACCTTTTTTCTTGACATTTGTGTACACATGCATGTTGTCTCACTGCAAGCTGCGTATATACACATTGTTTACCAAAACAGTCGCATACACCTTTTTTCCTTGCTATGTTGCTTGGTCTTATGTTTTCTAGGTGGGATTTTATGCTTGTTGAGCCTTCTTAGGTCTCTATAGTTCCTGTTGAGTGCTTGTGGGATGACAGGAAACCCTCTTTTTGTTGAATTTTTGGGCGAAGTTTTTCTCTTCATATTTTCATTTTTATTGTCCTTGTATATTGGGTTGGGTGCTTTGATGCTTGATATCTTGCTTGAGTTTTCTTTCTTTTATACAGAGTAGGTTTATATATCAAGTTACTTTTCAATCCATGCATTTTCAGTTTTAATATATTGAAAATACAAAAAAAATAGGCATTTTGCATTGCTTGGATTTTTTTCTCTTTCGAATTTTTATCATTAGTTTAGTACATACAGTGAAAGATTGCATCTTTACTTCCGAATCGTATATTTGAATTTGGAAATTGCATCATTTTCTAGGAGCATATCATTCATCAAAATTTAAAGTTAGACTTTGCATTATGTTCATATTTACTTTCTTGCAGAGTCATAACACCATGGGTTTCATTACCATACACCTTTTTGAGTAATCACGGCCATAAAATCAATGCTATAATTTAAAATTTTATTAGTAACAATTTTATTTTCTAGGGTGCACAAACTAGTCTAGGATTTAGTGCCTTGGAATAGGATTTTGTGAGTAAACTTATCCAAGGCAATTAAATGAACATATCTGTCTGAGAAAGGGAGTTGAGAAATCCATTGTATAATTGGTAAGATCGGGAGGCTCCTCTCACACCGGATTTAATCACGAGGTCGCGCGAAGTTTGTTGAAGGGATATGTAACATCCCCAAAAATAAATTATTTTTAAATATGAAATTTCTTAGGAAAGTATTTCTTTTTTTGGTAAATTTGAAATTGGAATTTTTTTTCCATTTATGGAAATTTCGAATTTCGAATTTAGTTAATTGTAATTGATGATTATGACTGTTGGGCAAAGATCTGATTTGACCCAACTAACTATTTGACTATGACACTTGTATGAAACAAAATATTTTATTTTTATTGTTGATGTACAAATGGAACGGCCAGGTTAAAATCAGTTGACCATGACTCCATGAGAGGGGAACATGTTGGAATTACCTGAGGGTTGAATGTGAGAAGTGGAAAATCAAGAATTTGGTCATTGGAAGCCCTTGAAAATCATGGATTTGGAAAGATGCAAAAATTCCCAAGGGGGAAAAGACCTAGGCACAATTTTTTTTGGATATATAGCATATGGGAGGAGGCAGGACGTTGCCTGGTATGCTGGGGAGAAATGAATTATCTCTTGTTGTTATGAACACTAATTGTTGAGTGTGAGGCAAGGACAAAACTGTTTAAACTAAATGACTATTTCTATGGAGGAGTTCTGAGTTCACCCTCAAGGATTCATAGTCAGGATAGGGGGTGAACAAAATAAGTAAATTGGTTGTTTTGTTCTAAGGTTGGGAGGAACTTGGTTGTTCCCTTTGTTTTTTCAGCACTTATCCAGATATGATCATCTACTCTCCTCTAGTTGAATTTTTGTTGATTAAATAGTTGGTAGTATACATGTTTCATGCTCCTAGACAGATATCCTACTGCTTATGTATGAATAAATGGAATAATAAAGTTACTATATGTTATCTGTTGTAGGAACAAATATATTCTGTTGAGGAATGAATTTATATAGCTACTGCATGTTATCTATTGTAGGAACAGACCCATCATGTTAATGAATGAAATTATAAGGTGAATGTGTGTTATCTATGGTAGGAATAGATCTATTTGTTTTGTCAATGAACGATTTTATAAATCTATTATGTGTTAGTTGTTGTAGGGACATATTTACCTTGCATGAAGGAATAGAGTTACTATATGCTGAATTATGGTGGGTACATGGGGTATGCCCACAAGGGAATGAAGTATAATCATTCAGGACTATTTAACCTCTACCATCCATGTGAACTATCTACCTATAAAAGTCTGGATTCAAGTAATATTTAACCATGAAAATACGAGACATAAATTCTGGAAATTCCCTACTAGTTATGTGGATGATACGCCTATAAGATATTCAGTTCTGCAAGTGAACTTTAGCATGTGCAAACATTGAAGAAATCTGGAAAGTGAATTTGAGATAAACACACACACACACACACACACACATATATAGTCATATCTCTATAGGTTATATAAATAGGATTGTTTTAGACAGTAGAAGTTACCCACAACACGAATACCAAACGAGACTTGGAAAAATTACCCATGTAAATTATATATATATAATTTACATGGGTAATTTTTCCAAGTCTCGTTTGGTATTCGTGT
>SNQJ01S0041396.1:56226-76011 GCA_010110895.2 Picea sitchensis
TTCTACATCAAGGTTATTCATACATAAGAATTCCAATTCTTGGCACATGATATTTACGAATAAAGATTTCATGTTCAACCATTCTCTTATAAATCACAACGAGGCTATCTATCTTAAATATTAAAAAATTCATAGTGCAGAGACTACTTAAGTAAATCACAATATTTGAATGACAGGAAGGATAATTAAACATTCCATTATTAAAGAATTTGAAGATCTGTATATCTACAGACTCGGATCCAAACAGTCATAAATAAGAACGTCAGAGCGATAACCAACATCATTGGGATCGCTTTTTTGAATCCTTCAAGAGAAAAAATTTAATTTGAAACCCAAGTACCTTCTGGAACAGGACATGGTTCTAATCCATTGCAGTGACCATGTAAGCCTGCAAAAAGATGAGGCGATTTTCTTAGCGACAAATAGAGGCCAAACAAAACTCTAAATTAGATAAACCACATAAGACAATGAAGGTATCACATGACAGGGTAATACTTATCTTGGAATTATGACAGGTTTGCTCCCAGTCATAGTCACGATCCATCGACAGACCGAAAGGGAAGGAGTGAACTTGAAAGGCTTGATGGGTACCCTCGCAGTGAACATGGTCCCATCATTAGATATAATATCCAACATAGAAAGGAAAAGTATATCAAAATGAATTTCACAACTGTAGAGTAGATACGACACCATTTCAAAGTAGAAACATTTAATATCGAACAACATATAATTATTATACAGAGTGACCAGTCGAGTCACAGAGAATACACAAAAGTATGATTCTCGTAAAAACAAACTCAATACAGAAATGGTATGAGAGAAGTTAAATCAATACATAAATATTTATAAAGGAAATTAAATTAACACAGAATACTTAGGTTTCCTCTTCTCCATAAATTAAGACTGCGGAAAGAAAATACAAAGTTTGCAAATGACTAGATTTTCATAGTATAGAACGTTTAGACCCAAGGTCTGTTTCCAACTCGAGAACTACAGACGAAATTACAGTATGGTTGATCATTTGTTCACTTAAAGTTATGGACTGTGACGAGGACGATGTTCAGTTAAAATGACTCATAGAGTTAAGTAAACAGAATTAAATTAAGAAAAAAAATAGTACTCAAACACCACAAGAAGAATACCCAATCAGAGTTGATCGGAAGATCGAACAATAAGTGTGTAACATCCCCAAAAATAAATTATTTTTGAATTTGAAATTTCTTAGGAAATTTATTCCGTTTTTGGTAAATTCAAAATTGGAAAATTGTTACCATTTATGGCAATTCCGAATTTCGAATTTGGTTAATTGTAATTAATTATTATCACTGTTGGGCAGAGATCTGATTTGACCCAACTAACTACTTAATTGTGACACTTGTATGAAACAAAATATTTTATAATTATTGCAGGAGGACAAATGGAACAACCATGTTGAAATATGTTGGCCATGACTCCGTGAGTGGGGAACATGTTGGAACTACCTCAGGGCTAATTGTTACAAGTGGAAAATCAGGAATTTGTCCATTAGAAGCCCCTGAAAATTAGGGATTTGGAAAGCTACGAAAATTCCCAAGGGGAAAAGACCTAGGCATTTTTGGTTTTTGATATATAGCATATGTGAGGAGGCAGGACACTGCCTAGTATGCTGGGAAAAATATCATTGATTTCTTATTGTTATGAAAATTACTTGCTAAGTGTGAGGCAAAGAGAAGATTGTTGAAGCTGAAAGGCATTTGTTGAGGAGTTCCGAGTTATCCCTCATGGATTCATGGTTAGGCTAGGGGTTGAACATGACAAGTGATTTGGCTTCCTTGTTCTAAGGTTGGGAGGAACGTGGTTGTTCCATTTGTTTTTTGACAAATTATTCAGATATGTTCATTTCTCCTTCTTGTTTAAATGTCATTGCAATATATTGACCGATATGTTTCCATCTGTTTTAGATATGATTGAAGTAATTTTTTTTTACTAAGTTCTAGAAAATGTCGTGCAAGTAGGATAGACTCTCACGGCATTTCTGTAATTTGTGGAATAAAAATCTTGTTGAGTAACTTACATGGAAATGAAAATTTGAATAGGGATATATACCAGGGAAGTAACTATGTTAATGAATTTCTACCCTGTTAATTATATTAGAAATTACTGCCAGTCCGACGAATCTTATACATCCAACCTTGTTGTTTACATTAGAATAACAGTTAGTGTTCGCTATTCTAAAGTAAACCTGTTAGTTATAGACAATACCTATTACTTTCGTATTTATTCTTCCTATGGAGAGTCTCATGAATTTGGACATTGATCCTAGCTCTTTTAATTACAACTGTATAAATAACTGTATATACATAATAGAAGTTAACTGTGTATATAGACATCTATATCAATATACATATAGAGAGAACCCCACGATGTGTTATACTCACTTCTAAAAAGTTTAGGTATGTATGTCAATAGATATTAAGGTAGTGAAAGGGATTAAGCCTATCTGGTTATAATTTCCAAGTTCTAGAAATATTAAATCAAATGAACCTTTTAACACAAAAAAAATTGTGGAACGAAATGTCAGAAGAACAATGATTCGTTTTACCTAGAAATGAAACAAAGATTTTGGATGCATACTCTATTAAAATTTATAATTATGTTAAGTGAACGAAGAATCAGGACAGCTATTGTAGATACCATGAATCGATGGAAGGAAAGAGATAACAGATCTATTGACTACAACGGAGTTGTTTCGAAGAAATTTACAATACTGCAGGTGTAAATAAAAGTAGGAAATATACTTCTCAAAAACATAAGGATTGATATACTCTTCATAAATAATCTAACCAACATATCGACAAAGATAAATTTTTAATCGTTCTCTGTTTCCTTGCTTTTCATTATAAGTATATAAGAGAAGAGTTTTGTGTTCTTTAACATTAAATTTCAACCCAACTCAAGATACCGGAATTAGGGATATACCTGACCTACGCAGGCACTACGTTATAATCTCCCATAGGGAATACTATTATAACATTGTTTTTAGCTAAATAGAAACTGAGCTTCGAATTGTACACAGTACAGTATTCAAACCAAGAAGCTTCATCTTTAGAATCTGCGACGATAATTCCTGAGGAGACTAGAAGAACTCGAATACCTTTTCCTTAAGAGGATGCCCAAGAATCTGAGGGCTCAGAGGTCCAACCCTGCAAGGAGAGCAAGTAAAGTTCATTAGTAATTGTCAATAAATAATAGAACTGCTTACACGCGGTATACATAACTGAATCACCGAAATATAAATGATTATTAGAAATTCTTAATAAAGCATAGAATTAAATTTCCCAGGTTACTTATTTAATAAAGACAAATTTAGGGTAGGGTCAAATGATACTTAACTCGGGCTTCTGGTAATAGACCTCTCTTCCTCTATGCTTTCCTGAGACGCCATCCATGATCCCAATGGGGATGGAAGTAGTGTGAGTCACCTGATGGGTACCCTTGCAGTATCAAGGGCCCATCATTAGTATTGGGTATCAAGTCTTTATTCAACCATAAGAAAGAAAAGCTTTAAACAATAACCAATAAATTAATGAAGTAAAAAAAAAAATTGGATCACAAATTGAATTAATAGTTCGATCCTTTTTTTTTTATCTATCCCTGTGAAATAAAATAAAGACACTGAGTTAAAAATGGTGGTTTTTACCGCTACCATAAGCTAATAGATTTAAAGGGGAAAACTGTAAATCAGAGGGAATCGTTTATAAACCGAAAGGAGACGAATGCAGTCGTCCATATGAGAGATCTAGGTATCATAAGGCGGAGGGTGTAACGACGAATCCAAATTTACAAACCCTTATTATTTTTCACTATTTCTGTATGAATCTCTTGGGTTACGACAGTCCTAGTAGACAACCGATTCTGACCATAGTATTCAGACAGAAAATAGACTACATTTTCTGAGGATAAAATCTCATTAATTTGAAACAAAAACTTTAATACCTCGAAACCTCCAGTCCATGGATTTTAGAGCTACGCGATTTGGCCACAACCAAAGGAACGAAACAAAATAAAACTCAGATTATAAAACAGCATGAAGTGAATGAACTCCTTACGGTCGAAAGGTTCGTCGTGTACCAAAATGAGAAACTTCATATATACAATCCATGAAAGTATACATTCAACCATAAAAGAAAACTAGGCAAGGAGTTATACCGAGTAGTATGATATCTAAGAGTTCAAATAAAGAATGGCATTTGTATCAAATGCACAAATCCTAAGAAAAGAGAACAAACAACAAGATCTGTCACAAGGGGTAACGACCTTACCCTTGTTTTTTTTGAAGAACTGGTACAGAGGTAGAGGTGGCCTACGTTAAAGACCTAAGCAATGGTGGGATTAAAGCCAACCTTCCAAGGCTATACCAAACCATGAAAATAAGCCAGGAATTTGCTGAAAGCACTGGTCACGCAGGAATCTTTTATTAACACAGAGAGAGAAAGAGAGCTCAGATGAAAACATTTCGAAAGAAATTCTTACCTCGCTCAAAGTGGCGTCCAACCAAAAGGAATCTTAATGTTTCTCCTTCCCATAACGAAATCCAAGCTCACGATTTTGTGGCCATGAATATGATATTAATAGCAACAGAGATGGTCCTGTAATGTTTTGCAACTACGAAGCACCAAGAGGGAAATGAAACGATAACACTAGAAATCCAATTTTGTGTAGAGTAATGATGAAGGACTGCAGACCATACCTAGGCCATGTGAAAGGTGCAAGCTGTCAAAATTATAGTGGGCACAGTAAGATGAGACTTAGACCAAACAATCACACCACAGGGCATCATAAGTGTCATAGGTAGGTTAATTAAATCAATACAATGTCCCCTACAGTTTCATTTTAATGGTGAAAGTACTTTGGCAGTGCAGTTGAGGTATTTTTTGCCTCACTACCAATTCTAGTTACAAGTTGAATCAATCTCGTCGATCAATGCACTAACCCTTAAGATCTAGTTATTTAGCATGGAGCCAAGAAAACGACAAGAAAGGGTTAGTTTCACCAAACGTTATCCACGACCCCTCGATCCATGACTTGACTGATACCTTACCCTAAGGGTCATGTTTTTTTTCTTATCCAGTGTTTCCCATAATATTCCTAGGATATGTGTGTATAAAGGGAAATCCTAAACATTATGTACATATCTATTTATGTAAGTGGGATGTAAGTCCCAAACAATTACGGTGATTAGTTTTTGAGTTTCTTGCACCTCTAATGAGGGAAGGATAAATTTAGTTATATGTATATGAGCCTATATAACTTACCCTATGACAAGGAAGGAAAGTGTGAGTTATGTGTGGTAAGGACTAAAACAAAAACAAAGAGGCAATGAAACTATTCATTATTATAATTTAATGAATTCCTAAGAGGTTTATGAAGACAAACAAACAATTTGAAGTATCCCAATTAAAAAGAAAAAAACAATTATGTAAATTTTGAGGTACATTACATATGGTATTAGAGAAAAGGTTACAACACGTGGACCTTGAACAGGGTCACATTATTTACTTAGCATATATTTTTGTTTATGTAAAACTAATAAACCTTTATTGTTACAAACATAAAATCCTTTTCTGTTTTGTGTTAATCATGGCAGCCCAGGATGACGCAAAAATCAGACTTGATGGGAATCCTGAGAAAACACCTCATGAAGATCCAAGACATAATAGTGACGGAATCTCACCTACTGAAGTTCTAGAAACAATGAGGAATCTCATTGTTGAGATACAGGTTTTTAAAGTAGACAATGAGAAACTGAAGAAGACACAACAAGAACAAAAGGAAATAAAAGAAGTCTTGTTGTGAAATATAGTGACAAACAAATACCCAAAGGACAATAACTAGGCAGAAGAGGTCAGTAAAAGGGACTCCAAGAATTTTGGTCCTGAAGCAGAAAGAGGGCATAACTCATCTGAGGGTACAACTTTAGCTGAAGAGAAAACAAAAACAGATAGAAAAATAAAACAGGTATATCACCTTGGGGGAGAATTTAAGAAAATCAAACCAACTACCTTTGATGGGGAATCTAGAACATGGGAGGAAGCTGAAGCATGGTTACTAGACATCAAGAAGTATTTCCAGATATACAATTATTCCAACAATATTAAAGTTAGAATGGCTATCTATAATCTGAAAGGAAAAGCCAACATTTGGTGGGAAGACCTGAAATTAGCCAAGGGTCTAAAAGAGAAACAGATGGAATGGTCTAAATTTAAGAAATACTTTAAGAAATACTTTAAGAAACAATACTTATCTAAAAGTTACTACGACAGAAAAAAGAAGGAATTTTGTGAGTTACGACTTGGTCAAATGGTTATGGAAGATCTGATAAACAGGTTCCTGTAATTACTAAGGTTCGTACCATATATTCGAGAGGATAAAGTGAAAATCTAGTAGTTCCTAAGTTGTCTACCACAATCATACAAGGACATAATCGAGTTTGATAACCCCAAGTCCTTGAGTGAAGTTTTTAGGAAAGCTTGAATGTGTTACGACCAATACAAACAACGAACAGAATTTCCCAAAGCTTGGAAGGATAAGAAACAAGACCGAATGAACCAGCAGAAGAAGGGATACTAGCCAACTCCTTATCAGAACGCAACAAAAATATTTCCCAGAAAATATTTTCACTCCAACAATCCAAATACGCAAGGCAACGATAAACTGGTAAATCTGGAAACAAAGAAGTTTGGGGACATTCCTCACGAACCACTAAAGTGTTGGGAATGTCAAGAACCTCATCTAAGGAGGAACTGCCCACATTTAAATTCAACAAATAGAATTGTTGTTCATAATTTGCAAGAAGCCTCGATGGTGGGTGATGTGGACAGAAGTTTTCATCGGATAAATGCAGTCGTGGATGGATGGAAAGCTGACCACCAGTCCTCTGTGGTGGAATTTGAAGGTAAAGTCAATAACACTTGAATTTCTATTTTAATTGATCTTGGAGCTACGTTAAGTTATATCACTCCTGGTGTAGTAGAGTCACATAAACTTAAGAAAATGAGACGTGCAAAATCATGGCTGGTACAACTAGCAACAAGAACTAAAAGGAAAGTGGTTGAATTTATTTCTGATTATGAGTTCAATTTATGTGGTCAAAACATAAGAACAAATCTGAACATTCTACCATTAGGATCTTATGATGTGATTATCGGAATGGATTGGTTAGAAAAGCACAAAGAAGTACTAGATTTTTATGCAAAGACACTTAAGTATAAAGACGAAAATGACACTACTAGGACAGTCCAAGGTATACAAAAACCAATATCAGTTAGACAAGTTTCAGTAATGCAATTCAAGAAATGCATGAGAAAGGGTTGTCAAGTTTACGCCATCCAAGTAACAAACATGTTAGAAAAAGAAGATAAACCCAACTTGGAAGACTTTGTTGTTCTATGTGATTTCAGAGACATATTTGCTGATGAAATACTTGAACTAACCCCTAGAAGGGAGATAGAATTTTCTATCGACCTACTACCTAGTTCAACCCCTATCTCTAAAGCACCTTACCAAATGAGTTTGTCGGAATTGACAGAACTAAAAATTCAACTACAAGAATTATTGGATAAAGAGTATATCAGACCAAGTGTTTCACCATGGGGAGAACCAGTCCTCTTTATGAAAAAGAAATACGAAACTCTAATACTATGTATCGATTATAGAGAATTAAACAAGATGAATATTATGAACAAGTACCCCTTACCTAGGATATATGATATGTTTGATCAAGTAGGTGGGGAAAAGATTTTCTCTAAATTGGATTTACAATCTGGTTATCACCAAGTTAGGATAAAAGATGAGGACATAAGTAAAACAACTTTTCGAACAAGATATGGGCATTACAAATTTGTGGTCATACCTTTCAGACTCACTAACGCGCCAACCTCTTTCATGTGTTTAATGAATAGTATTTTCTTTCAGTACTTGGACAAATTCATACTGGTATTTATTAACGATATTCTGGTATATTTTAAAACAGAAGAAGAACACGAAGAACACTTAAGAATAGTTCTGCAAACTTTAAGGAAACACCAACTGTATGCTAAATTCGATAAGTGCAATTTTTATCAAAATAAGATATAGTACTTAGGACACATAATATCTACAGAAGGCATTGCATTCGATCCTGATAAAGTAAGAGCCATCATTGAATGGTCGGTACCGAAGGATGTAGCAGATATCTGGTCATTCATGGGAATCAATGGATATTATCGCAGATTTATAGAGGGGTTTTCCAAAATTGCTTACCCTATCACATCATTACAAAAGAAAGGGACCAAGTTTAACTGGTCAGAGAAGTGTCAAGGAAGTTTTAATAAGTTAAAGGAATTGTTAACAACCGCATCCATTTTAAAGGTAGCAGACCCATATAAAGACTTTACCATCTGTGTTGATGCAAGTAAAGAAGGACTAGGTGGTGTCCTAACTCAAGAAGGACATGTTATTTTTTATGAGTCCTAGAAATTAGAGGAACATGAGCGAAACTACGTCACTCATGACTTAGAATTGGTAGCGGTAATACATACCTTAAAAATGTGGCGACACTACATAATGGGCAGAAAGTTTTTATTATTGATAGATAATAGCGGTGTGAAATATTTGTTTAGTCAGTGGGACCTTAATGCAAGGCAGGCAAGGTGGCTAGCCTTCTTGAGTGAATTCGACTTTGAGGTAATACATATCAAGGGCAAGGAAAATAAAGTAGTTGATGCTTTAAGAAGAAGTGTTCATGGGTTATTTGAAATAATTGTCAGCAAGGCAAAAAGTGATCTTGAACAAAGGATAAAGACTGCAAGTGATCTGGCAGAATTACAAAACACTACAAAATATTTAGACAAAACATATTTGAGTATTGATAAAAATGGCCTACTACACTTTAAAAACAGAATATACATACTAGATTCGGCAAAGTTAAAGTTAACAGTTTTGGATGAACTGCATAAGAAACCATATTCTAGTCATCCAGGATACTAGAAAATGATAACAAGACTTAGAAAATTATTGTATTGGCCTAATATGAAGGGAGAAACAACTAAATACTTAGCTAAGTGTCAATATTGTCAGCAGGTAAACGACGAACACCAACATCCATCCGGCCTATTATATCCCTTACCGGTACTGGAATGGAAATGGGAGACTATATCGCTGGACTTTATTACAGGTTTTGCTTAAAACTCATAAACAAAATGATTCTATTATGGTGGTAATTGATAAACTTAGTAAGTATACACACTTTATTCCTGTAAAGTCTACCTTTAAAGCTATAAACATCACTGGAATATTCATGAAAGAAATTTTTAGACTGCATGGTATTCCTAAAATGGTGATTTCGGATAGAGACGTAAAATTTACATTTGCTTTTTGGAAATAATTGTTTGCAAGGCTACATACTAATTTGAATTTCAGTACAAGTTATCATCCACAAACGGATGAATAGACTGAAAGAACAAACCAAATCGTAGAAGATATTCTTCGCATGTACGTGAGAACAAAACCAAGAAAGTGGGAAGACTACCTGCACTTGGTAGAATTTACATATAACAATGGGTACCAAACGTCTGCTAAATTGAGCCCCTTCGAGGTACTGTACGACATAAAGTGTACGAATATAATTAGTTGGGATAACCCGGTTGATAGACTCATGGTTGGACCATAGATGCTCCAAGAAATAGATAGTACGGTAAGAAAGGTACAACAAAAATTAAAAGAGGCACAAGACAAACAGAAAAGCTATGCGGACCAGAAACGAAGACACTTGGAGTTCCAAGTGGGAGATCATGTTTACTTAAAATTCAAATCCCGAAGAAGTTCACTAAAGCTAGGGATTTGTGGCAAGTTGGCAACCATGTTTTGTGGGACCTTCAAGATACTAGCTCGAATTGGACCCATAGAATATCAACTTTCACTTCTAGCCAATCTAAAAATTCATATTGTATTTCAAGTTTCTTTGTTAAATAATTATGTCCATGAACCTACTCATATGATTGATTGGAAATTGGTGTAGGTGGAACTAGAAGGAGAGTTCTAGGCAGAACGCCTGGGTATTCTGGACCAGAGATAAATAGCACTTCGAAACAGAATCATCGCTCAGGTAAAGGTGCAATGGAAGCACTTTAGCTCGGAGGAGGCCACCTGGGAGTTGGAGGGAGATTTGAGGAAGTATCATCCAATCATGTTCCAAGAAAGGAATGAACACTGAAGACAATGTTTTGTTGAAGGGGGAAAGGATGTAACATCCCCAAAAATAATTTATTTTTGAATTTGAAATTTCGTAGGAAATTTATTCCGTTTTTGGTAAATTTGAAATTGGAAAATTGTTGCCATTTATGGCAATTCGGAATTTCGAATTTGGTTAATTGTAATTAATAATTATGATTGTTGGGCAGAGATCTGATTTGAACCAACTAACTACTTGACTATGAAACTTGTATGAAACAAAATATTTTATAAGTATTGCAAGAGGAAAAATGGAACAACCATGTTGAAATCAGCTGACCATGACTCCATGAGTGGGGAACATGTTGGAACTACCTCAGGGCTGATTGTTACAAGTGGAAAGTCAGGAATTTGACCATTGACAACCCTTGAAAATCAGGGATTTGGAAAGCTGCGAAAATTCCCAAGGGGAAAAGACCCAGGCATTGTTGGTTTTTGATATATAGAATATGTGAGGAGGTAGAACGCTACCTAGTATGTTTGGGAAAATTTCACTGATTGCTTGTTGTTATGAACTCTACTTGTTGAGTGTGAGACAAAGAGAAGATTGATGAAGTTGAAAGGCATTTGTCGAGGAGGAGTTCCGAGTTATCCCTCATGGATTCATGGTCAGGCTAGGGGGTGAACATGACAAGTGATTTGGATGCCATGTTCTAAGGTTGGGAGGAACGTGGTTGTTCCATTTGTTGTTCGAAAAATTATTCAGATATGTTCATTTCTCCCTTTTTTTTAAATGTCATTGCAATTTATTGACCGATATGTTTCCATCTATTTTAGATATGATTGAAGTATTTTTTGTTTACTAATTTCTAGAAAATGGCGTGCAAGTAGGATAGACTCTCACAACATTTATGTAATTTGTGGAATAAAAATCTTGTTGAGTAACTTACATGGAAATGAAAATTTGAATGGGGAGATATACCAAGGAAGTAACTATGTTAATGAATTTCTACCCTGTTAATTATATTAGAAATTACTGTCAGTCTGACGCATCTTATACATCTGAACTTGTTGTTTACATTAGAATAAAAGTTAGTGTTCGCTATTCTGAAGTAAACCTGACAGTTATAGACAATACCTACTAATTTACATATTTATTCTTCCTATGGAGTGTCTTGTGAATTTGGACGTTGATCCTACCACTTTTAAATACAACTGTGTAAATAACTGTATATACATAATATAAATTAACTGTGTATACAAACATCTATATCAATATACATATAGAGAGAACCCCATGACGTGTTGTAATCACTTCTAAAAAGTTTAGGTATGTATGTCAATAGATATTAAGGTAATGAAAGGCGATTAAGACTAACTAGTTATAATTTCCAAGTTCTAGAAATATTAAATCAAATGAACCTTTCAACACAAACAAAATTCTCCTCAGATGGGGTGCCACACAGACCACCCAAGACACATGGTGAGGAGCCAGGTCTAGCCTTAAATGAGGCCGACCGACCCCCATCCCCTTAGCATTTAGGAGGGGAATGGACTCCAACCACCGCCCTCCTAGAACAATAATTTCCCCTCGCGTGAGCAGTCTAGCTATGACACTCACCCACGCAGAAGCCTTAATGGCATTGATCGTCCCGTCGGCCCTCCTGCTCTTAGCGTGCCCACACCATGTTTTTCTCCACTTCATTTTTTCTCTTCACCCAAGTTGTAGCTGTAAATCTCATAGCAGACATCCTCTTGCCTTCACCAACACCCCCACTTGCATCCCTAGCCTAATGCCTCGTGAACGAGGAAAGCCTCATGGAGGAGTAGCTTGGAATTCCTATGTTGCTTGGCGAAAACGCTTGCAAACAATGGAACAGGCTCTTTCCATCGCCCAAACCTAGCTTCGATGTAGCAGAATTGGAAGTAATGCGACTCTGATTGCAACAACCATCGTGGAGCCTCCGGTCGCAACATTCATTGTGGAGCCTCCGGTTGCAATAGCCATTGTGGCACCTGCGGTTGCAGCAGTCATTGGGGAGCCTCCAGTTGCGACAACCATCAAGGAGCATCCCACTACATTCATCGTAGAGGAAATCCTGGAGGAGGGTGTTTAGGAGATCTCGGAGCTACTTGTTTCCACAGTGTCAGACAATTCGGATCCACCAAGTGATTTCAGAGTGGGAGCCTTCCTATCTGGCCTAGAGGAGTATCATGGTGGAAAAATGAAGGTAACAAAGGATGATACCTTCACCTGCTATGTGGAAGAGGAGACCCCAACGGACTTGAACCCTTAGGATGCAGAACTGAAGCGGACTGGGAAGGAAAACTCAAGAGAGCTAGTGGAAGCAAAGCCAAGCGAGCATCATGGAAAGGCCAAGGAGGATGGTACAATATTCATGCCACATCCCATATCTTGCATGAAAACTCAATGGACTAGCTTGCCACCTCTACTCCATCCAGACCTGATCAATTTTGTTTTTGACTTGAGGAGCCAAATGCTAGATCACGCCTATCGTGGAACCCTCATGTGCCATCATGTGGACATGCTCTTCGACGCCTATTCCAATGCGCCACTGGGACAATGATGCCCCACCTCCCTGCAACACTTTGTCATTCCAGTCAAAGCACATGCACCGGATGCGGACACCACCTCAGATGCCACATGATATTAGCCATGGTCTTGTTCAAAGCTTACAGTCTCTCTTTTACAGTTTCTTATATGATTTTAGTTATATCCTGAAAGACACTATGCACAGCTAAGATAATGACTCACCACCAATCCTGGTTTCCTTCCAGCGGGATTGATGGCAAACTGGTTTTACTGAACAGGGGTTCACTCCATTCTAGTTTCCAATTCATTGGCGGAATGGAGGGTAATCCAGCAACAACTGTACTTTTTGATATCTAATATAGAAGGAACTAACCACATTTTTACTTTAAAAAAAAAAAAAAACACAAACAAAATTCTGGAATGAAATGTCAAAAGAACAATGATTCATTTTACCTAGAAATGAAACAGAGATTTTGGACGCATACTCCGTTAAAATTTATAATGTTGTTAAGTGAACGAAGAAACATGACAACTACTGTAGATACCATGCATAAGAAATGTTAAATTACAATAATGTAGGAGTAACTAAAAGTAGGAAATACATAAGGATTGATATACTCTTCATAAATAATCTAACCAACATATCGACAGAGAGAAATTTTTAATCATTCTATGTTTCCTTGCTTTTCATTATAAGTATATAAGAGAAGAGTTATGTGTTTTTTAACATTAAATTTCAACCCAACTCAAGATACCAGAATTAGGGATATACCCGACCTACGCAAGAACTGCGTTATAATCTCCCATAGGGAATACTATTACAACATTGTTTTTTGATAAATAAAAATTGAGCTTTGAATTGTACATAGTACGGTATTCAAACCAGAAGTTTCATCTTTAGAATCTGTGATGATAAGTCCTAAGGATCCTAAAAGAACTTGACTACCTTTTTCCACGAGAGGATGCCCAAGAATACGAGGGCTCGAAGGTCCAACCCTACAAGGAGAGTAAGTAAAGTTCATTAGTAATTATCAATAAATAATAGATCTGCTTACACGTGGTATACATAACTGAATCACTGAAATATAAATGATTATTATAAATTCTTAATAAAGCATAGAATTAAATTTCCGAGGGTACTTATTTAATAAAGACGAATTCAGGGTAGGGTTGAATGATACTTAACTCACGCTTCTGGTAACAAACCACCCTTCCTCTACACTTTCCTGAGATGCCATATGTGATCCCAATGGGGATGGAAGTAGTGTGAGTCACCTGATGGGTACTTTCACAGTATCAAGGGCCCGTCATTAGTATTGGGTATCAAGTCTTTATTCAATCATCAGAAAGAAAATATTTAAACAATAACCAATAAATTAATGAAGTAAAAAAAAATGGATCACAGATTGAATTAATACTTCAATCCTTTTTTTTTTATTAATCCCTGTGAAATAAAATAAAGACCCCAAGTTAAAAATGGTTGTTTTTACTGCTACCGTAACCTAATAGAGTTATAGGGGAAAACTGTAAATCAAGGGGCATGGTTTATAAACCGAAAGGAGACTAATATAGTCGGTCATATCAGAGATCTAGGTATCATAAGGAGGATTGTGTAACGATGAATCTGAATTTACAAACCCTTATTATTTTTCACTATTACTATATGAATCTCTTAGGTTACGACAAGCCTAGTAGATGACTGAGTATGACCGTAGTGTTCAGACATAAAGTAGACTACGTTTCTGAGGATAGAAGCTCATTAATCAGAAACAAAAACTTTAATACCTCGAAACCTCTAGTCCAGGGATTTCAGAGCTACGCGATTTGGTCATAACCAAAGGAATGAAAGAAAATAAAACTCTAATGACAAAACAACATGAAGTGAATGACTTCCTTATGGTCAAAAGGTTCGTCATGTACCAGAATGAGAAACTTTAGATATACAATCCATGAAAGTATACATTCAACCATAAAATAAAACTAGGGAACAAACAACAAGATTTGTCATAGGGGGTAATGACCTTACCCTTGTTTTTTTTAAAAGAACTGGTACAGAGGTAGAGGGGGGCTACGTTAAAGACCTAAGCACTACTAGGATTAAAGCCAACCTTCCAAGGCTATACCAAACCACAAAAACAAGCCAGGAATTTGTCGAAATCACTCGTCACGCAGGAATCGTTTATTAACATAGAGAGAGAAAGAGAGCTCGGATGAAAACGTTTCGAAGGAAATTCTTACCTCGCTCAAACTGGCGTCCAACCAAAAGGAATATTAATGTTTCTCCCACCCAGAACGAAATCCAAGATCACAAGTCCCTGACCATGACTATGAGATGAATAGAAGTAGAGACGGTCCTGTAATGTTTCACAACTATGCAACGCCGAGAGGGAAATGAAACGATAACACTAGAAATCCCATTACGAGTAGAGTAATGATGAAGGACTGTAGACCATAATTAAGCCATGTGAAAGGTGAAAGTTGTCAAAATTATAGTGGGCACAGTAAGCCGAGCCTTATACCAAACGATCACACCACAAGGCATCATAAATTTCATAGGTAGGTTAATTAAATCAAGACAACGTCCCCTGCAGTTTCGTTTTAATGGTGAAAGTACTTTGGCAGTCCAGTTGAGGTATTTTTTCACCTCACTACCAATTCTGGTTACAAGTTGAATCTCGTCGATCAATGCACTAACCCTTAAGCTCTAGTTATTTAGCATGGAGCTGAGAAAACGACAAGAAAGGGTTAGTTGCACCAAACGTTATCCATGACCCCTCGATCCATGACTTGAGTGATACCTTACCCTAAGGGTCGTGTTTTTTTTTCTTATCCAACATTTCCCACAGTAGTCCTAGGATATGTGTGTATAAAGGGAAATCCTAAAACATTATGTACATATCTATTTATGTAAGTGGGATGTAAGTCCCAAACAATTAAGATGATTAGTTTTTGAGTTTCTTGGGATAAATTTAGTTATATGTATATGAACCTATATAACTTACCCGATGACGAGGAAGGAAAGTGTGATTTATGTGTGGTAAGGACTAAAACAAAAACAAAGAGGCAATGAAACTATTAGGTATTATAATTTAATGAATTCCTGAGACGTTTATGAAGACAAACCAACAATTTGAAGTATCCTAATTAAAAAGAAAAAAAAAAATTATGTAAATTTTGAGGTACATTAGAAAGTGTTTTCCCTAATTTCCACACACAACATGAACCATATTCAACAAGGTCACATGCCAAGTGCCGGACACTTCTTCTCAACAATGAAAAACACATTGAATTTCATGGTGAGTGTCACCTAAGATTCTAAGGTCACGATTTGGTATGAGAATGAGTTATGATAGGCATCAAGGGATGTATGCAAAGAATCCCAAGAGGATTCGAGAATTTAGTAGAGGGATACACCCCTTACAGTCTTCACGACTATCAAGTTAATGAATTCGAAGAAAACAAAATGGAATCCAACACTTACTACGTAAGGACAATATCTCCCTCGGATTTAACCTAATCCCAAAACGGGATTTAACATCCAAAAACGCTCCCACGAATGAATCCAAATACAATATATTCGGTAAATGTATTAGCAGAACCGAAACTCTCTCCATCTCTAATCTTCGGCCCAGAGAACGAGCTACCGGTTTTTCACAAATGTTATTTCTAGCATAGAACACCAGGGTTTTGGGTGAAAGATGAAACTAAGGATTAAAGGTAGAGCCACGGAAAACCTTGAGTGATGCCGAACACACTTCCGATTGGTAAAAGAAAATTAAAGGAAATGAAACCTATTACTGAAGTTCAAATGAATACACGTTCAGGAACTTTGAAGGTAACTAGACAATTTAATAATACAGAGAGTCGAATAACCATCGTCTAAGAACGCTCACCTTGTAAGAGTTTTAACCGGTGTTCTCCAAACTTTCCTTTCACCATTACGAGATTCCAATTTCACAAATTTTGGCCGTTACAACTGTGTCGAATAGTAACAAAGAAGACTCACGGGGTTGCATAAACAAAGGGACATAAATGAATGAACCAAATGTCATAGTAAACCTCCAGCGAAGCTAGTATTTGGTGAAGGGTAGAAAACTGTGCTGGTGCCATGTGAACCATGTTAAGTGGCAAGATCTCAGTGGGCACAGAGGCTGAGTTCCAACCCAAGGAGTATGCTATAGGGTATTTATTTAATGTCGTAGGTATGGTCATTAAACCAAACAATCTTCCCTGCCAGCTTATTTATTCCCATATTTATGGTGAAGTGTGAGCCTAGACCAATTAGGGTTTAAAGTGCACATCAACTCTGTTCTTATAAGACGTTAACTCTCACCGATAGCCTCATAAACTTTTAGACTATGTTAGTTACTTCATGGTCGTTGATAGTAACAGTTACCATCATGCTAGACACAACTACCCAAATTAATGAACATGGGTGTAAAAATACTCACAAATGAAAAGAAAATAAACGATAAAGATTGTTAAAGGGTAACCAAATTTAGGCTATGGGGTTGCGGGAATAGGATAGTGGTACTATAATTTATAAACACTTTGAGCCATTAAAATGGAAGACCAGGGTGGATATATGCCTTATATAGGAGATCACACCTACACTATTGTGGAAAATAGAATTAACATTGTCATAATGAATATATAAACCTAGTTATATACGTAATTCACTTTCATGGAAGAAGCGTTAAGTTTTAACCATGACTGCAAAGGAAGCAGTGGAACTTTTCGTCATAGAGTTTATGATTAATTGAAGGTTTTTCCTCCCTTAGAAAAATGATAATTTCGTGTAATCCCAAACAATTTTTTTGTGTGTGTGTAAAAATTGGGAAACAGTACATATGGTATCAGAGAAAAGGTTACAACACTTGGACCTTGAGCAGGGCCAAATTATGTAATTAGCATATATTTTCCTATTCATGTAAAACTAACAAAACAATTACTGTTACAAACAAAAAACACTTTATTATGTTGTAATCATGGTAGCCCAGAATGAAGCAGAAATCAAACTTGAGGAGAATCCTAAACAAAGACCTCCTGAAGATCAGAGATAGAATGGTGACATAAGCTCACCTACCGAAGTTCTGGAAACAATGAGAAATATCATTGTTGAGTTGGAAGTTTTCAAAGCAGACAATGAGAAACTGAAAAAGGTACAACAGGAACAGTAGGAAATAAATGAAGTCCTGCTGCGAAGTATAGTGACAAATAAAATCCCAAAGGAAGACAACCAGGAATAAGAGGTCAGTAAAAGGGCCTCCAATAATTCTAGACCTGAAGTAGAAAAAGGGGACAACTCATCTGAAGGTACACCTTCAGCTGAATATAAAACAAAAATGGGAAGAAAAAGAAAACATGTAGATCACCTTGAGAGAGAGTTTAAGAAAATAAAACCATCGACCTTTGACGAGGAATCCAGAAAAAGGGAGGAAGCTGAAGCATGGTTATTAGACATCAAGAAGTATTTCCAGATATACAATTATTCCTGCAATATGAAGGTCAGAATGGCCATCTATAATCTGAAAGGGAAGGCCAACACATGCTGGAAAGACCTGAAGTTGGCCAAGGGTCTAAAGGAAAAATAGATGGAATGGTCGGATTTTAAGAAATACTTTAAGAAACAGTACCTATTTGAAAGTTACTATGAAAGAAAAACCAAAGAATTTTGTGTGTTGTGACTCGGTCAAATGGCTATGGAAGATCTGATAAACAAATTCCTAGAATTACTAAGGTTTGTGCCTTATATCCGGGAGGAGAAAGTAAAAATCTAGCGGTTCCTAAGCTGTTTACCACAGTCCTATAAGGACAAAATCGAATTTGATAATCCCAAGTCCTTGATCGAAGTTTTCATGAAATCCTAAATGTGTTACGACCAATGCAAACAACAGTCAGAATTTCCTAAGGCTTGGAAAGACAAGAAACAAGGTCGAATGAACCAACAGAAGAAGGGATATCAACCAGCTCCTTTTCGGAACGCAGCAAAGAGTTTTCCCATAAAATATTTTCACTCCAACAATAAGAACACCCAAGGAGGTGGTTAACCAGTAAATCTGGGAACAAAGAAGTTTGGGGACAACCCCTGTGAACCATTAAAATGTTGGGAATGTGGAGAACCTCACTTAAGGAGGAACTGCCCACATTTGACTTCAGTAGCCAGAACTATGATTCACAGCCTACAGGAAGCCTCTATGGTGGGAGATGTGGGTAGAAGCTTACATTAGATAAATGCGGTCATGGATGGCCGACAAGATGACCACCAGTCCTCTGTGGTGGAAATTGAAGGTAAAATTAATAACACTCGTATTTCTATTTTAATTGATCCTGGAGCTACGTTCAGTTATATCACTCATGGCATAGTGGATTCAAATAAACTTAAGAAAACAAGACATACAAAATCTTGGCTGGTACAACTAGCAACAATAACAAAAAGAAAAGCAGTCGATTTTATTTCTAATTATGAGTTTCGTTTAGGTGGTCAAAACATAAAGACAAATCTGAAAATTCTACCATTAGGGTCTTATGATGTAATTATCGGAATGGACTGGTTAGAAAGGCATAAAGAAGTGTTAGATTTTTATGAAAAATCACTCAAGTATAAAGATGAAAATGACACTATTAGGACAGTTCAAGGTATACAAAAACCAATCTCAGTTAGACAGATTTCAACAATGCAATTTAAGAAATGCATGAGAAAGGGTTGTCAAGTTTATGCCATCCAATTAACAAACCTGTTCAAAAAAGAAAATAAACCCATCTTGGAGGATTTTGTCGTTTTTCATGATTTCAGAGATGTGTTTGTTGATGAGATACCTGAATTACCCCCAAGGAGGGAGATAGAATTTTCTATCGAACTATTACCTGGTTCAACCCCTATATCTAAAGAACCTTACCAAATGAGTCTGTCAGAATTAACAGAATTAAAATTTCAATTATAGGAATTATAGGAAAAAGAATATATCAAATCGAGTGTTTCACCATGGGGTGTTGGAAATGTTTAATAGGTAGCATATGCTTGTCATTGATGGCAAGTACAG
>SNQJ01S0041396.1:76021-98898 GCA_010110895.2 Picea sitchensis
AAATACTGAGAGGGGGGGGTGAATCAGTATTTGAGCTATCATGGGGAGCACCAGTCCTCTTTGTGAAAAGAAAGACAGAACACTGAGATTATGCATCGACTACAGACAATTAAACAAAATGACTATTAAGAACAAGTACCCCTGACCTAGGATAAATTATCTGTTCGATCAAGTATGTGGGGCAAAGATTTTCTCGAAATTGGATTTATGATCTAGTTATCACCAGGTTAGGATAAAAGATGAAGACATAAGTAAAACAACATTTCGAACGAGATATGGACATTACGAATTTTTTGTTATACCATTTGGACTCACTAACGCGTCGGCCACATTTATGTCTTTAATGAACATTATTTTCAGTCAGTACTTGGACAAGTTTGTGTTGGTATTTATTGACGATATTCTAGTATATTCTAAAATAGAAGAAGAACATGAAGAGCACTTAACGATAGTTATGCAAACTTTAAGGAAGCACAAATTGTATGCTCAATTCGATAAGTGTGACTTTTATCAGAAGAAAATACAATACCTAGGACATGTAATATTTGCAGAAGGCATTGCAGTCAATCCGAAGAAAATAAGAGCCATTATGGAATGGTCGATTCCGAAGGACGTATCGGACATTTGGTCAGTCATGGTGATCACCGAATATTACTACAGATTTATAGAGGGATTTTCCAAAATTGCATACCCTATCACATCGTTACAAAAGAAGAAAACCAAGTTTAACTAGTCACAGAAATGTCAAGACAGTTTTAATAAGTTAAAGGAATTTTCAACGACCACACCCATTTTAAAGGTAGTAGTTCCGGACAAAAACTTCACCGTCTATGTGGATGTGAGTAAAGAAGGACTAGGTGGTGTCCTAACTCAAGAAGGACACGTTATTTGTTATGAGACTCGAAAAATAAAGGAACATGAATGAAACTACGTCACTCATGACTTAGAGTTGGAAGTTGTAATACACGCCTTAAAGATGTTGCGGCACTATATAATGGGCAGAAAAATTTTGTTATTGACGGATAACAACGGTATGAAATTTTTGTTTAGTCAGTTGGACCTTAATGCAAGGCAAGCAAGATGGCTAGCCTTCTTGAGCGAATTTGACTCTGAGGTAAGACATATCAAGGGTAAGGAAAACAAGGTGGTTGATGCCTTAAGGAAAAGAGTTCATGGGTTGTTTGAAATAAACATTAGCAGGGCAGAAAGTGATCAAATAGAGGATAAAGGCTGCAGGTAATAACGACGAAAATCACACTAGAATAGTGGCACAATTACGAGGTGATGCAGAAAATTCAGACAAAACAGATCTGAGTTTGGACAGAGAAGGTCTACTACGATTTAAAAACAGAATATACATACCAGATTCGACGGATTTAAAGTTAACGATTTTGGATGATGTACACAAGAAACCATATTGTGGTCACCCGGGATACCAGAAGATGGTAACAACATTAAGGAAATTATTTTACTGGCCTAATATGAAGGATGAAACAACATAATACTTAGCTAAGTGTCAATATTGTCAGTAGGTAAAATCCAAACACCAGCATCTGGTCTGCCTGTTGCATCCCTTACCTATGTCGGAATGGAAATGAGAGACTATATCACTGGACTTTATTACAGGTTTGCCTAGAACTCAAAAACATAATGATTCAATTATGGTGGTAACTGATAAACTTAGTAAGTCTGCACACTTTATTCCTGTAAAGTCTACTTTTAAAGACATTAACATCGCTGAAATATTCATGAAAGAAATTTTTAGACTTCATGGTATTCCTAAAATGGTGATTTCAGATAGAGACATAAAATTTACATCTTCTTTTTGGAAAGAATTGTTTGCATGGTTAAATACTAACTTAATTTCATCACGATTTATCATCCTTAATCAGATGGGCAGACTGAACAAACAAACCAAATAGTATAAGATATGCTACACATGTACGTAAGAACAAAACCAAGCAAGTGGGAATACTACCTACACTTGGTGGAATTTGCATACAACAATGGGTACCAAACTTTGGCTAAGATGATCCCTTTCGAAGTACCGTACGACAGAAACTGTACGACGCCAATTAGCTGGGATAACCGAGTGGACAAACTGATGGTAGGACCAGAGATGCTCCAGGAAATGGAAAGCACGGTAAGAAAAGTACGACAGAACTTAAAGGAGGCTTAGGACACACAAAAAAATTACATGGACCTTAAGAGAAGACACTTGCAATTTCAAGTGGGATACCACATCTATTTAAAATTCAAATCCCCAAAAATTTCACTAAATCTAGGGAACTCTGCCAAGTTGGCACCCAGGTTTTGTGGCCTTTTCAATATCTTAGCTCAAATTGGACCTGTAGCATACCAACTTGCACTTCCTTCCAATCTAAAAATCCATAATGTTTTTCATGTTTCTTTGTTAAAGAATTATGTTCATGACCCTACTCATATGATCGATTGGAACTTGGTGCAGGTGGAACCAAAAGGCGAGTTCCAAGAGGAACCTCTGTGCATTCTGGACAGGAGAGAAATAACACTTCGGAAACGAACCGTCGCCCAGGTGAAACTGCAATGGAAGCACTTTATCCCTGAGGAGGCCACTCGGGAGTTGGAAGGAGATTTGCAGAAATGTCATCCAAGCCTGTTCCAAGAAAGGAACAAACACTGAGGACAGTGTTTTATTGAAGGGGGAAAGGATGTAACATCCCAAAAAATAGATTATTTTTAAATATGAAATTTCTTCGGAAAGTATTTTTGTTTTTGGTAAATTCAAAATTGGAAAATTTTTGCCATTTATGGCAATTTTCAATTTTGAATTTAGTTAATTTTAACTGATGATTATGACTGTTGGAAAGATATCTAATTTGACCCAACTAACTATTTGACTATGACACTTTTATGAAACAAAATATTTTATATTTATTATTGATGGACAAATGGAACAACTAGGTTAGAATCAGCTCACCATGACTCCATGAGAGGGGAACATGTTGGAACTACCTGAGGGCTGAATGTGACAAGTGGAAAATCAATAATTTGGCCATTGGAAGCCCCTGAAAATCAGGGATTTGGAAAGCTACAAAAATTCCCAAGGGAAAAAATACCTAGGCACAATTGCTTTTGGATATATAGCATATCGGAGGAGGCATGACACCGCCTAGTATGATGGGGAAAAATGAATTATCTCTTGTTGTTATGAACACTAATTGTTGAGTTTGAGGCAAGGAGAAAACTGTTGAAACTGGAGGACTATTGCTGAAGAGGGATTTTGAGTTCTCCCTCATGGATTCATGGTCGAGCTAGGGGGTGAACGGGACAAGTAAATTGGTTGTTCTGTTCTAATGTTGGGAGGAACCTGGTTATTCCCTTTGTTGTTTCAGCACTTATCCAGATATGTTCATATACTCTCCTCTAGTTGAAGTTTTGTTGATTAAATAGTTGGTAGTATACATGTTTCCTACTCCTGGACGGATATCCTACTACTCATGTATGAATAAATGGAATCATAAAGTTACCGTATGTTATCTGTTGTAGGAACAAATCTATTCTATTGAGGAATGAATTTATATAGCTACAAGGCAAATGTGTGTTAGCTGTGGTAGGAATAGATCTATTTTTTTGTCAATGAACGATTTTATAAAGATAATAGATCCATTTTTTGTCAATGAACCATTTATAAAGATAATGAAAATTACCAATGTAAATTTGATATATATATATATATACATATATATATATATATATATATATATATATATATATATATATATATATATATATATATATAGTTACTTCATAGTCTATTTCTACATCAAATTTATTCAAACATGATATTTCCAATGTTTGGACACAGGAGAATTCGAACAAATATTTCATTGCCAAGAAGATTCACAAAAATAAAAACAAATGCATAGTTCATCCATCTCCCTGTAAATCACAAATGAGGCCAGTGTGTTTTAAATATCACAAACCCATAGCGCAGACTACCTAAGTAAAGAATCATATATTTGAAATGGATGTGATGATAATTAAACATTCCATTATTAAAGAATTTGAATATTTGTATATCTACAAACTCGAATCCAAACAGTCATAAATAAGAACATCGAGTTAATATGATTGTTTGAGCCTGTAGTTCAGTTAATGAAACATTTATTCAGTATCTTCGTGTTACATTGAATATTATGGTTATCAATTCGATGTAGAATATTCGTAGCTAACCATATATATACATACAGTTACTCATAACCATTTCACACTGCCACACATACACACAATTCCAAATGCCTGGCACGTGAGACTTCCATGAACAACGAATAAATATTTCATTGCTAAGACTACAAAATAAAACAATGTATAGTTCATCCATTCTCTTGTAAATCACAATGAGGCTATCTGTTTTAAATATTACAAAACTCATAGTGCAAAGACTACTTAAGTAAATCATAGTATTTGAGTGACAGGAAGGATAATTAAACATTCCATTATTAAAGAATTTGAATATTTGTATATCTACAAACTCGAATCCAAACAGTCATAAATAAGAATGCTGGAGCAATAACCAACATCATTTGGATCCCTTTTCTTAATCCTTCAAGAGAAAAAATTTAATTTGAAACTTGAGTACCTTCTTGAGAAGGACATGGTTCTAATCCATCACAGCAACCATGTAAGCCTGCAAAAAGACGAGGTGATTTTCTTAGCCACATATAGAGGCCAAACAAAAAATCTAAATTAGATAAACCACATAAGACAACAAAGGTATCATCTGACAAGGTAACACTTATCTTGGAATTATCACAGGTATGCTCCCATTCATAGTCGCAATCCATCGACAGACCGAAAGGGAAGGAGTGAACTTGAAAGGCATGATGGGTACCCTCACAATAAACAGGGTCCCATCATTAGATATAATATCCAACATAGAAAGGAAAAGTATATCAAAATGAATTCTGCAATTGTACAGTAGATCCAACACCATTTCAAAGTAGAAACATTTAACATCGAAAAATGTATAATTATTATACAGAGTGACTAGTCGAGTCACAGAGAATACACCAAAGTATGGTTCTCATAAAAAAAAGGTCAATACATAAATGGTATGAGAGAAGCTAAATCAATACATAAATGTTTATAAAGGAAATTAAATTAACACAAAATACATAGGTTTCCTCTTCTCCATAAATTAATACTACAACAAGCAAATACAGAGTTTGAAAATGACCAGATTTGCATAGTATAGAACATTTAGACCCGAGGTGTGTTGCCAACTTGAGAAATACAGACTAAAATACAAAATGGTTGATCATTTTTTTCTTATATTTACGGACTGGGACGAGGACGATGTTCAGTTAAAATGACTCATAGAGTTAAGTAAACTGAATTAAATTAATAAAAAAAATAGTACTCAAACACCACAAGAAGAATACCCAATCAGAAGTGATGGTAAGATCGAACAATAAGCATTTTCCCTAATTCCCATAGTCGACATGAACCATAGTCAAGAAGTTCACAGGCAAGGTGCCAGACACTTCTTCTCAACAACGAAAAACACACAAAATTTCACGGTGAGTGTCACCTGAGATTCTAAGGTCACGATCTAGTATGTGAATGAGTTATGATAGGCATCAAGGGATGTATGCAGAGAATACCAAGAGGATTTGAGAATTTAATAGATGGATATATCCCTTATAATATTCATGGCTGTCAAGTTAATGAATTCGAAGAAAAAAAAAATGGAATCCAACACTTACACTGTGTAAGGACTTGTTATGAATATGTTGATTTAAATATTACTGGTCTTTTATCGTGCATTACTGTGGATAAAATCTTGGCATAAATAAAATGTAACAATATGAGAATTAAGTGCATTATTAACACATGATCGGTGCATATCATAAGTTTAGGTAGAAAAACTTTGAAAGAAATTTAATAGTTATTTTGATCCTAGATCTATGAACATAATCATACTACTAGTAATAAACAGTGAAATTCGTAGGTAAAAACCTAGTCAATAAACCAAATTTTTATTTGGATAAGAAACTTGTATATTGGAAGAGAACAAAGTTTCAACAAATACAATGAATATAACAAAAAGGAATCATTACAGGGTTCATCGAAATACAATGTATACAACTAGAAAGGAATCGATACAGATTAGCCCAAGTTCAATAGATATAAGTAGAAAAGGAATTATTACAGATTCAAATAAGGTTCCGCAAGATACAATATGCATATATTCAAAAGGGAAATTGTTAAAAAGATAGACATAGTACCATGTGTATATTAAAAAGGAAGGGAACAATTTCAAATTAAACCAAATTTAGAAAGATATGAGTATTGACTATATATTCAACGAGGAATCGTTACTTCTTTTTTTTTAAGTAAAAAAGGTGGATCCTATTATATTAACATAAACAACATACAGTAACTATTGATGTCGCCCGCTGTCCCGCCTAAGAAGGAAACCGAGACAGTTGGGCATCCTGAGCCAAGTGTTGCCCTGTTAACAAAATAGACATGGTTTTGTCCTGCCCGAAGGAAATCAGGACGATCAGACTTATGAGTTTCAAAAAGTATGCCATAGCTAGATATGAAGAAACTGAAAAAGTTAAGTGAACTAGAGCTATATGCAGAACAAATGAAGTACCCCTGACCAAAAGCATCATTGAACTATTTTACCCATGTGCTTCCTCACGTTCCTCTCCTGTCGCCAGCCTGCTGGAAGTGCGTACGTCTGCGAACACGTCGGAAAATGCCGCTGTGGAAGATTCTTGGAGTGGGCCGCAAAGAGCATGTCTAGTCGTTGGTCGATCCTGGCGAGGCGAAAAACCTGGTCATCCATAAGACTTCTAAGCTCAAAGATGAGTGGGAGGTGCCATAATTCAGAAAAGGATGGCTTCTCTAGCCCCCCACTGTTGACGAAGGCTTGGTGCCCGGGGTCCATTGCTTCTTTGGTCATATGCTCCGGGCGGTTGGGATATAGAGTCACCGTCCCTGTGGTAGCGTCGAGAGGGGTCTCCTCTTCCACAAAACAGGTGGGGAAAAGGTCCTCCGAGATGTTGGCATTGAAGTTTTGTGGGGTGACCTCAGGCGGAGGCTTGTCTTCCTTTCTGAATTCCGTAGTGGGGTGGCTCTGCATGGCTTCCTCCAAAGTGATTTCCTCCATGTATGTCATGGGAGGCGTTCGTGGCCTTCTGCTCCGTCGAGTGGACGCTATGGCTAGTGCCCATTCAAACTTCCTCTGTCGCTGGCACCGAGACTCAACCATGTACCAAGCGGCACCTCTGCGCGATTTCCCTCGTATCCTCGGCATGGTGGAGACCCTAGAAGGGACCAGGCTTCCTCGTGGACGTGCTGCTCTGCTCCAGAGCTTCAGCGAAACCTTGAATCTTTGCTCCGGTGGAGTATGATGCGGATGCGCTGGTGGAGTGAACACTGTGAGGAGACAATGCTTCTCTGTGCGATCCATCCCTGTGATAAGGCATAGTGCTACCATGACCGCCAAAGCCATTAAGGCTTGGTGCTGGGTGCGCTGGAGGCTGGTACATCTCCCTCGCACGAGGAGGCTCGTCATTTGGTGGTAGCTGCTGCAAACCATGGAAAATTAATGGCGGAGGGGATGTTCACTGGTTGATGCATTGATAATGCATCCCGACAGTAGTCCGCGTGGCTCCTGATAGCTTCATGGGACCCCATCCGGGGGGGTTAGGTCTCTGGTGGCTAAGGTTTGGCACCTGGTGAAGATATATGAGCCTTCGGAGACGTGGTCCACCCAACAGGAGTAGTCAACTTCCCTCTCGACTGCTTCATTTGCTAGACAATCCACTACTCTGTTTGCGTCGTGCTTCACATGGGAAGGTATGATGTTGAGATTGGGTATGAGGAGGCGATTGAAATCTTCTAGCAGTCCTGAAAGTCGCCAACTCGGTGAAATTTTTGAAGGGAGACTTCCATTGAGAATCTTGGTGATTAAATGGATGATGACTTGTGAGTCTTCTTCCAGGACAATTTTGTGGTAATATTTATCCATTGTTGCTTGGAGGCCTCTCAATAATCCTATTAGTTCTGCCACATTGTTTGTTGTTTCCCCTAGGAAGCCCACTAACAGTCCTAGGATCTTTCCTGTGGAGTCTCTGATCACTGCTCCATATCCTGTTATTCCCGTGTTTCCTTTGGCAGCTCCATCAAAGTTGATTTTGATGAAGTTGGCGAAGGGGGGGGACCAGGTGATTGGGCTGGTCTGAAGAGGTTTGTTTGTCCTTGGTGTTGATTGATTGATTGGGATAGGTTGCCAGTGTTGAAGAATGCATTGTTCCTCGGGATTGCAATTGAGGTCCTCCGCTTTCCAAGATATACTCATGACTGTTTCCTTGATTAGTGAGCTGATTGTTTCCCATGTGACCTCCGGCATGGAGGCTTGGGAATGGAAAATTCTTTTGTTTCTTTCCTTCAAAAGCTTCCAGAGGACAAATCCTGGTAGAAGCTGCCAAACGTGGTTTAGAAGCAGGTTGTTGTAGGAGATGCGGTCCTAGTTCTCTATTGTGTATTGATTAGATTTGCGCATGATCTGCGCACTTTGATCCCATATGCGTTGGCTGTAGAAGCATCCATTGAAAATATGTTCTTTGGTTTCCTTTTGTTGATAGAAGAGCACAAAGAGGGATGGCCCAATGAAGCCTCTTTTTCTGAGATTGTCCCAGGTTAGGGCCCTATTATGCACCACCAGCCACAGTAAGGTGGAGACCTTAGGCCAGAGAGAAGAGTTCCAGACTTTGCTCCATATGGGCTCTTTGACTTCTCCTTGGGGGTGGTTGTGTAGGGAGTAGGCTTCCTTTATTGTGAAGGTCCCAGCTATGGAGTATCCCCATCTCAGGATATCCGACCCTTCTCTTCTAGGAATTTTCCATCAGTTGGCTTGAGAGTGCCAGCCTCTTAAGTTGAGATTCTCGGGGACTCTGAGGTCTTGGTGAGAGGTTTTCCATTGACGCCAGGGGAGGTGTTGTCCTTGAGGTTTCCAAAGGTCTTTAACCCTTAGGGAGGCGTGTGGATCGATAGCTCCTTTGAGAGTGGCTAGGTCCTCTATTTCATTCAGGGGTTTAAATTGCTGCCAGGAGTCATGCCAGAGCATGGCACTCTCTCATCTCGTACCTCCCAAAAGGCATGGTTCTGTACCAAAGTGCGGTTTTTCCAGGTAGTGTTCTAGATGTTGGATCCTTGGATTCTAGAGTTATGCCTGATCAACTGGTTTCCAGTCGTTAGGGGGGCGTACTTTTGCGTCCAGATTTGTGCCCAGGATGTTGTTGGAGTTTTTAGCCAACGCCACCAGATTTTGGCTCCCATAACTTGATTAAGCTTCCCCGAGTCCCTGAGGCCTAATCCTCCTTGGCTTTTTGGCGTGCATAGTTTGTCCCAGTTCACCAACACCCATTTCTTATTGGGTTGATGTCCATGCCAGAGGAAATTTCGCTGGAGGTTTCTTATGGCTTTAATAACCTGTTTAGGAGCCGCTAAGACCGTGAAGAGATAGGTGGGAAGAGCCTGGAAGACTGATTTTATGAGGACTAGCCGAGAGGCAATATTGAGGGGTCTAAAGTTCAAGTTACTTAGTCTATTGGAAATGAGAGGAGAAGACTGTCCTAGGAGATGGATCCGGCGGCTGCTCCCATGAGGTGAACTCCCAGATAATTGGATAGAAGGGAGCTCCTGGGTATACCAAGGAGTCTGGAAATATGAGTTTGAACAGGGACACGGGTATTGAAAAAATAGAGCTTGGACTTGTCAAGGTTTAGGGACATGCCTGAGGCTTCCGTGAAGTCGGAGAGGATGGAGTTGATTTTATTGGCCTCTTGGACCGTGGGGGAGTTGAGAAGGAGGGTATCATCTACAAATTGACAATGGGAGAAAGCTGGTTGAATATTGTGGAGAGGTAGACCTTTGAGGGAGCCATCTGTGAGTGCAGCCTTGATACATCTGCCTAAGCCTTCCGCCATGAGAAAAAACAGGAAGGGCAAGAGGGGGTCTCCCTGTCGGATGCCCCGAGTGGGTGAGAAAGGCCTGTATGGGACACCATTTACCAAGATGGAGAAGAAGGTTGAAGAGATGAGGTTGAGGATCCAATTGACCCAACCTTGATCAAAACCAAAGGAGTCTAGGATGGCTATGAGATATTTCCAGCTCGCTCGGTCGAAATCTTTGGATAGGTCCAGTTTTATTAACATACCTGGGGTTTTGGAAATTTTGAGGGAGTGGATGACCTCATGAGACAGGATGACACTGTCCATGATTTGCCTCCCTTCTACATACCCTGCCTGCTCCTTGGAGATGACATGAGTCAGAATGGGTTTCAGTCAGTTAGCTATCACCTTCGTTATAATTTTGTAGATGACATTGTAGAGGGATATAGGTCTGAAATGTTTGGGATTTGTGACTCTTTCTTCTTTCAGAAAGAGGGTTAGGAAGGTCGCATTGAGGGCCGGGAGGACCATGCCTAAAGCTCTCGATTCCTCTACAACTTCCCAGACGTCTCTTTTGACCAGATCCCAACAATGATGGAAGAAATCAGTAGTGAACTCGTTCAGGCCTAGGGCCTTTCCTGGGGGCATGTCTTGTACTACCTGGTCCACTTCCTCCTGGGTGATGGGCCTTGTTAAAGCAGCGTTTTTCTTCGGGGTTACTAGTGAAGGTATGTGCCTGGTGATTCTTTGTATAGCTTCTGTTCTTTCCTCCTTGGCTTTTGTTAGGAGGTATTGGTAGAATTTGATTAGCTCTGCTTCAATTTTGGAGTGTTCTCTGACTGTGTTACCTTGGTCGTCTTCTAAATGGGTGATTCTGTTGACATGACGTCGATGCATCATTGCTATGTGAAAGAATTTAGTGTTCCTTTCCCCTTCCTTGAGCCATTGTACCCGGGATTTTTGTTTCCATAGAATTTGCTCTTGCTTTCTTCTTTCTTCTAATTGCGCTCGAATCTTCTCCTCCTCTCTCATTAGGTCAGTGGTTCTAGATCTAGATATGAAGGTATTTTGGATCTCCTCCAACTGGCCTTCTATATTTCAGATGCTGTGGAAAATGTCTCCAAAGTTGTTCTTGTTCCATTGCTTTAGAAACAACTTAAAGTTCTTGAGTCTTTGTTGAAATTTGTACATACTGGAACCATGGTCTATTTCTTCCTGCGCCCACCAGGCTTTGTCTAGGTGTTGGATGTCTAGGTGAAGAAGCCATAATTTTTCAAAGCGAAAGGGCTTGAATTTGGGTATTTTTTTCTATGTCTAAACTTAGAGCCAATGGCCAGTGGTTTGAGCCATCTTTTGGTAAGATGAGGCTTTCCAGATGGGAGCCTGACTCCATTAGTTCCTCAGTGACCAAGAAGCGGTCCAGACAACAAGAAATGTGTTGGGTACCTAATTTGCGATTCGACCAAGTGAAAATGCCATTGCTATTTTCTATATCTACTAACTTAAGATGATCAATGAGAGTCTTGAACTTACCGCTGTCTTTCTCTAGCCTTTTGGTACCTCCTGTTTTTTCCTCCAGCGAAATGATCATGTTGAAGTCTCCTCCAAAGATCCAGTTTTGGGAAGTCACCAGGGTTTTGATTAGTTCAAGCCTCTTCATAAGCTTATCTTTGTCTTGTTGATTGTGGGGGCCATAAACATTGGTGATGGCTCCTTCCTGGTTTGTGCCAATGACCTCGAAGTGTGTCGTTATTGTTCCCATTGTTGAAAAAGGGTTTTTGATGATGATGTTGGAGGGATTCCAAAGAATGGCCAGTCCTCCGGAGGCGCCTATGGAGTCTGTTGATATGGAGTTGCATTCTCGCCAGATTCACTGAAAGATGATGTCAGCTTTTGTTCCTACGCATTTGGTTTCCTGTAATAGTAAAATGTCTGGATTTTCTGCCCTTATGTAGTCTCGGAGGGTCCTTTGTTTGGACCTACCATTGAGTCCTTTGATGTTCCAGGTGAGCATGTTCATCATTGGGTGGGTGGTGTTGTTTGGAGGTATACCTCCGAGATCTTGTGGATCTGCCCTGAGTTTATCATGAGATTGCCTGCCTCCTTGATCATTTGTTGCACTGTTTTGCACCCTCTTCTTTTGTTCTCCTGAAGGATTTTCTTCGAGACAGAGCTCAAGTCTGTGGCTATACCCAGCCATGTTGTGGATCCCACGGAGGAGTTGAGAAATACTTTGTGCACCTTGCACAGTTGTTCTTCAGGAAGGGTTTGCAAGTCCTTTTGATTCAGGGCCTCTTCTAACTTTTCGAGGTCTATGCCTGCTAGATCTCGTTTGTCTAGTTGCATTGGGGTGTCCCCCTCTCCATCTCCCCTGTCCTCTATGCGTGCTTCATGGATTTGGGGAGGGGGGTTGGGTTTGAGGGATTTTCATGAGATTGTTGCAGGTTCTTATGCGGATCTTGGATTTCCTCATCCTATGGCAGTTGGTTAAGGATCTCATAGGAGTTTCTTGTTGCGATTTTTTTCCTGGGATCTGGGATTTGCCTCCTTGGTGGGTTCCGCTTATTTGTCGCAACCATGGTGAAGCCATCCTTCTGTGTGTGCTCGCTTTCTTTGGCGACTATTTTGATCAAGGGGCAGTCTCTGTAGAGGTGTCCATGCTCGTGACATCTCCTGTATCGGAAGGGAATGTGCTCGTAATCCAGGGTTTGATGCCAGTCCTCATCTTGGTATTCCAAAGTCACTGTACCATGTAGTGCTTTGGAAATGTTCATGTATACACAGATCCTGGCGTAGGAGGTGTATTTTCTCTATCTGGTGGCCTTTGAGGCTTTAACATACTGGCCCAGGGTGTTCCCTATGCCCATTATAATGTCTTCTAGCCAAAACTCTTGCGGTAAAGAGTATAAATGGATCCATACTGGGGCCATGGTGAAGTCCTCTTTGTCAGGGCTAAATCTTTCGGTCCAGAAGCGTAGGAATAGCCCTGCTGAGTTGAAGAAATACGACCCATTTTCGAATATCCTGTCCTTGTCCTCTAGGTTGTATAGAATGATTGTGAAGAAGCCTTTGGAGCTAAGTTGGACTTTGTAGTCCCCTTTGGGGTTCCACCAGTTCTTGATCCATTTGTTAAGATCCCTTTCTATTGGCCAGAGCCCCAGGAACTTGCCTATAAGGGCATGCTCCCTCATGAATTATGTGTGTTCTCCTACTCTGGTTGAGCTAATAAGGTATCTCGGTGATTTTTCCATTTGTGGTATGCACTTACCTAGTTCCCACCCTTTGGTTGGCTTCGCATGGGAGGTTCTAGCCTCCGTCTCCATTTCCTTCCTGAGGCCTTGTTCTCTTGCCAAGAGTTGTTCAGGAACTTGCTGGGGCGGATTGAATGTGGGGCATTTCTCTCTATTTCCAGATCGGTCGTTGGTAGTGACGTTGTTGTATGAGGGGGGTTTCCCCCCCCCCCTCCGTTCCCATTGCGGTGTATCAGTAAAGGCCGAGGGCTTTGTTATGTTGTTGAGCGGGCATCGCGCAGGAGATTTGCTTGTGAACGGGTGCAGTCTGCGTATGAAGGGCTAGGGTTTCCTCAGTTTCGAAGCTCCCATCCTAAGTCCATTTCACCGACAAGGACTCATTGTTACTACAATGCAACGAGGAATCGTTACTAAATAGAGTTTAAAGTAATGATTGTGTAGGATCCCTTAATTTTTTAAATATAGTTTAACAAAATACTAAGTAATGAATTTGTAAATAACAACTGTATATAATTGAGAATGAGTCATAAAATAGAGTACATATGGTTACAAAACTGTCAAAATCTGTAGACAACAGTTCAAAGATAGAGGGATTTCAAGAATAATTACATACAAAAGTATTCGTTTAACTAGTTCGATAGAATGTAGGAGAAGAAAAATCGCATTCTCTGATATCAATTTTTAATCCTAAATAAGTATTGAAACATAAATACCTTTATGTACAAGGGTATTTTTGAAGCTCCATGGTAAACGCCTTCTCGACACCTACATAATGAACAAGCAAACAAGTTGGTAAGTTGCATGATTTTTTATAATCAAACATAATTTACATACACAAATAGAGGTAAACTTACCATGGATGGGAAGAGTGTCGATGTATCTCCTTCCATCGTCATTGAACCACACTTGAATGATCAGGGTCATTGGACAACTAATGGGTACCCCTTGCAAAATCAAAAGGGCCCATCATTAGTTAATATCCAAGAATAAATAATAGATATAAATTACAACATATGTACATAATGTAAACCAAAGAAACTATTAAGCTCTGTGCGAACATTGTCTGCACAAATAATTATAACAAAAGTCCTAAACTAAGTATAAGATGAATAAAACAAGATGAAGGATCTTAATCGTCGACCAAAAACGAGAGTGACAAAAAAAATTAATTTAAATCCCTACACTAATCCTATAATGGTAATCTCGGACCACTAAGTTCATGAGAATATTGGATAGTGACGAAAAATCCCTGAGGTTAAGGAAAAATCCCTTGAAACAAATCTGGAAGCAATACTACGATGACCGAATATACAACCTACAATCACTACATTATATATATACAATAATCTCGATAAGATATATAGCTGGCGGAATAAGGTCTGACTCCAACTACAAACTAATATTATGAAGGATAATTCTCAGGAAATATTACCAAGTTAATTAAGTTACCAACACTAGTTACAGGAAACTCGAGTGAGTAAGGGAGGAAATTGTTTGAAATGACCAACTACAAGCCTGAGGAAACTACGAACGCCTAGAGATTTTACCAAATAAATTCCACAGAAAACAAAAATGAGAATTGGGTAATCAGACCTATACCATGTAACTCGTAAAATGGAAAACCTCTCTGAATGAACACATATCCAAGGAAAATAAAGTGAAGAATGTGAAATGAGCTAAGTGCGGGAAAGTTCGGGCAACTAAAGGATCCGAAAAGAAACCCTAATGCCTGGAGACATAACAAACGAAAAAATATACAATTTTTAGGACAATTGTCAAGTAAACCTCCTCGAGATGGTAACATTACATGTGGCTCATGTAGGACCACTGCATGATAAATTCTCCATAGGGTGCATTGGTTAACGAGAAAAATTTGGCGAGGTTTTAATTTTGGTCAAGTACCATAGTACGAGTTTAAACCTCATAAAACCCCCTAATAAATCCTTAAGTTTGAACCTTCTTGTCGAAGGACAAGAATAATATGTATGGTTGGATTATAATGAAAACTCATTTCAAATATGTTGAATTAATCTACAATGTAATCCTACATATTATATGAATTTTGTTTATATATATGTGAGCTACCTTTAAAAAAATACTAAAAACCATATAGTATGAAACGAGTCAAGGAGCATAAGAATAATAATGTGATAGTATCAATAGTAACCCACAACCATAAGGGGAGGGATATAGAAAACATTCAAACCGTCATGCGATCTTATACATTGTATGGATCATGACCTTAGGAAGCAACTAATATATATAGAGGTCGCAACTTAGTAACAACAATTATATTTATAGGTTATCAAATACTGGTCTTAATGAATTAAGACTTGAGATAACTTATATAAACACTATAGATAAGTTACATTATTAAACTATAATATTATATGACAAGCTATGAGATATTATAAAGGTCTTTATGTGTAATTATGTAGTTACTATGAGCTTCTTGTTATAACAAAACGTTGAAAGGATAACAAGATTTTTGTATAATAAGGGAAACAAAGAAAGTCATAAGATAGGAATAAAATTATATGTGACAATAATGATGACGAAGAAACATTAGAGTATATTATGGTTATTTGTTAATATATATATATATATATATATAAAATAATGGTATTTTAGGTCTCTGACATAATGGTATCAGAGAGAGGTCACAACACTTGGCCTTTTTCATGGGATTTATCATAGAAAAATCTAACATGTAAATTGTCTTGATTTTATTCTTACCTCTAGAAAGAAAAATAATTTGATTTTGCAGGAAAATGACTAAAGTACCTGAGACTCAAAAAGAAGAGCCTCATCAAGAGAATATTGAACAAGGGAATGTAGGTTATGAACATCTATGGGTGGATCTGAATAATGATATACATTCAGAAATTATAAAGACAGTAACAGGGTTGAGAGAAGAATTAAAAATCATGAGAGCATATAACGAAATAATTCTAAAGACTCAAGAGGAACTAAATACAATTGTTCTAGAAAAAATGTGCAATCAAAATACTGATAAAAATAAAGGGAAAAATTCTAGTAACTCCAAGATAGCCCAACCAAAGAAGAAAGCAAGAAAATTGGAATACACGAAATTTGAGACAGAGTCAGTATACAAGGACGCAGAAGATACTGAAATGTCTATGGAAAGTAGTTCTAATCCCAAACAAAGAACCAAAAAGAAACCTAAACAACATGATGAAGTCATGGGAGAATTTAAGAAGATTAAACCACCAACCTTCAATTGAGAACTGGATATTGGTGATGAAGTAGAGGCATGGCTCTCTGGTATGCAAAAATATTTTCAAATCTGCAATTACTCAAGTGAGCTTAAAGAACGGATGGTTATCTACAATTTGATAGAAAAAAACAGATATATGGTGGCAGGATATAAAAGAGTAAAAAGTATTAAGGAAAGGAAAATCACCTATAAAACCTTTAAGATATATTTTAAGAAACAATACATGTATGAACAATATTATGAGGGTAAAGCCAAGGATTTCTATGAACTAAAACACGAAAATATTATAATGAAATATTTATGTAGTAAGTTTCTGAGTTTGTTGTGTTATGTGCCTTACATTGTGGATGAAAAAACAAATATTAAATGATTCTTGAGTTTCGTACCTAGTTCTTATATAGATCAAATTGAGTTCGATAACCCAAAAACATTGGAAGAAACCATAAGGAAAGCTAAACTTCATTTTGAGATGTATAAAAATAGAAATGAAAATTCAAAGAATTGGAATGGGAAAAATGTTGAGAGGTTTGAACCTAAGAATAAAGGAGGATATTACTCTAATAAAAATACCGATAAGAGATTTCAAGGAGGTTATAAGTTTAGAACAAGTAAACCTTTCAATCGACCTGAAAATAAGGATACCAAACCACCAACCTTCTTCAATAAGTAAACTTCCCAAAAAGGGACAATAAAATGTTGGGAATGCAGTGGTCCTCATTACTATAAATATTGTCCTCTTGGGAGGAAGGACAATAAAAATGTACAAATAGTACAGGAAGCAACTATAGTTGATGAGCTGGCAAGGTCTACACCAAAAATCAACGCAGCCTTGGAAAATCGACATGTAGATCATCAAACTTCAATGGTAGAAATTGAAGTTATGATACATAACCAACCAATTATTGTTTTAATTGATCTAGGTTATAGTTTAAGTTATATTTCACCAAGAGTTGTAGAATTCTATAAGTTAAATAAGGAAAAGTTTGAAAATTCCTAGTTAGTACAATTAGCTACATGAACTAAAAGGAGAATTACAAATGTTGTTAAAAAATGTGAACTTGGTATGAATGAATTAAGAACACAAATAGATTTAAACTTATTACCTTTAGGATATTATAATGTGTTAATCGGTATGGATTGGATGGAAAATTTTAAAGTGGTCTTAGATTGTTACAATAAAACATTTACCTTTGTAGATGAGAGAGGTAACATTATAAACATTAAAGAAGTATCAAGACCTATTAGTATTAGAGAAATAACAACCTTACAAATTAAAATATACATTATAAAAGGGTTTAAACTACTTTAAGTACACATAAATTATAATGAAAAAGAGGAAAGTAATAATGAATTAGATAACTTTCCAGTATTACAGGAATTTTAGGATGTATTCCAGGATATTCCTGGACTACCTCCTAAGAGAGAAATAGATTTCTCCATAGACCTGATACCTGGAGAAATTTCTTCTTCAAAGGCTCCTTATAAGATGAATATCCTAGAGTTAAATGGAATAAAAATTCAATTGCAAGAATTGATAGATAAAGAATATATCCAACCAAGTGTATCTCCATGGTGAGCACTAATACATTTTGTTAGAAATAAATATGGTACATTATGTTTATGTATTGATTATAGACAACTTAATAAAATGACTATTAAGAATAGATATCCATTACCTCGTATCGATGATCTGTATGATCAAGTACGAGGAGCTACAATCTTCTCTAACATTGACTTATGTTCTGGTTATCATCAAGTTAGGATAAAGGATGAAGATATTTTATAAAACAACATTTAGAACAAGGTACAAAAATTATGAATTTGTCATAATATATTTTGAGTTGACTAATGTCCCAACCTCATTCATGTTCTTGATGAACAATATTTTGAGTAAATGTCTAGATAATTTTTCGATCGTCTTTATAGACGATATACTCATCTATTCAAAGGATGAAAAGGATCATGAAGAACATTTAAGAATAGTATTACAGATACTAAGAGAACAAAAATTATATGCAAAACTGAGTAAGTGTGAGTTTTATAAAGAGAAAATCCAGTATCTGGGACATGTAATTTACAAGGAAGGAATAGCATTTGACCCAGAAAAAATAAAGGCTATAATGAATTGGCCTGAACCTAAGGATGTTTCAGACATAATATCTTTTATGGGTATAATTGGCTATTACCGGAAATTTATAGAAGGTTTTTCTAAGATTGCATATCCTATAACATTGTTACAAAAGAAAGGAACTAAGTTTAGTTGGTCTGAGAAATGTCAAGAATGTTTTAACAAATTAAAACAACTCTTCACTACAACTCCTATATTAAAATTCACAGACCTAGATAAAGACTTTGTAGTATGTACAGATGCATTCTGCGAAGGGCTTGGAGGAGTGTTAATGCAAGAAAACCATGTAATATCTTATGAATCTAGGAAATTAAAGAAACACGAAGAAAATTATGTAACATATGAATGGGAATTGGATGCAATAATACATGCATTAAAGATGTGGTGACATTACCTAGTAGGCCGAAAATTCTTACTGTTAACAAATAACATCTCTCTAAAATATTTGTTTGATAATAAAAAAATTAAATGCTCACCAAGCAAGGTTTTTATCCTTCTTAAACAAGTATGATTTTGAGATAAAAAAACATTAAGGGAAAATAAAATAAAGTGGAAGATGCATTAAGTAGACATGCAAATCTAATTTATATCATTACTAGAAGTAACTACAAAAAAATATTAGAAGAAAGGGTAAGGTTATCACTTGAACCAGAATATCAAAATATTAAGTTAAACATCGATGATAATTCAATGGTATTAGAAGAATCATATTTTAGATTCTCAAAAAGTGGATTTTTAATGTATAAAAACAGTTTGTATGTACAAGAATATAATGACATTAAGTTGTTAATTCTAGATGAACTGCATAAGAAACCATATTATGGACACCCAGGTTACCATAAATTGATTGCTATGCTGAGAAAAGAATTATATTGCCCAAATATGAAAGGATAAACAAATGAATATCTATCTAGATGTTTAGAGTATCAACAAGTTAAGGTTGAACACCAACATCCAGTTGGACTACTACAACCTTTACCCATTTCGGAATGGAAATGGGAAATGATAATTATGGATTTTATTACTAGATTTCCTAGAAGTAGTAAACAAAATGACTCGATTATGGTTGTGGTTGATAAATTGAGTAAAGCAACACACTTCATACCTGTGAAATCAACCTACAAGGCTATTAATATAGTAGAAATTTTCATGAAGGAAATATTCAAGTTACATGGAATCCCTAAAGTTATAATATCTGATAGAGATGTTAAGTTTACCAAAAATTTTAGGAAGGATTTATTTAAAGGGTACATACCCAAATGAAATTCAGTACTTCTTATCATCCAAAAACGGATGGAAAAACTGAAACAACTAACCATATTCTTGAAGACATGCTTATAATGTATGTTATGGACAAACCTCGTAAATGGGGAGAATATTTGTACTTAGTTGAATTTTCTTATACTAATCATTATCAAACTTCAAAAAAACTTATTTCTTTTGAAATTTTATATGGAAAACAATGCCATACAACTATTTCATGGAGTAATCCTATAAATATATTGATGATAGGACTAGATATGTTAAAAGGCATGGAACTAATAGTGAGATGGGTACAACAAAACCTGAAAGTAGCACAAGACATGCAAAAAAGTTATGTTGATGCAAAAAGGACTCCAAGAGAGTTCAATATTGGAGATCATGTGTATATTAGAGTTAAACCTAAAAAGAGTTATTTACGGTTGGGTAGGTATACTATGTTAGCACCTAGATATTGTGGCCCATTCGAGATACTTGCTCGAATAGGACTTGTAGCTTATCAACTTGAACTTCCAGCTACAATAAAAGTACATGATGTGTTTCACGTTTCATTACTAAAGAGATATATACATGAACCTACTCAAGTTGTTGAATGGAAAATGATACAGGTGGAACCCATGGGCAAGTTCCCAGTAGATTCAGGTCATATTCTCGACAAGAGGGAACTTACAATTTGGAAACGAGTCGTAGGACAGGTAAAGGTGCAATGGAAGCACCTTAGTCCAGAAGAGGCTACTTGGGAAATGGAAAGTAATATGCGGGAAGCATATCAATGTATGTTCCAAAATGGTTTTGATGGAAACTAGTTATCACCAAGGACGGTGAAAAATTCTAAGGGGGGTTGTATGTGATACCCCAAAACTTGGATTTTTTAATTATTATTTCTATTATTTTTTTTATTTTATAATTTTAATTATTTTTCCGAAAAGACAATTTGGTCGATTGACCAAAATTGAATTGTAAAACCTTATTATTTTGTGAAAATAAACACATGTGGAAAAGGGGCACATGTTGAAGCAACTGTTAAAGAGGGAGTTAGGAATCCAAATGGGTTGTCCAAGTGGAAGCATACCGAGACAAGCTGTGGAGTTAACTTAACTTCAAAAAGACACATTGCATATTTATAGAAGAATCTACAAAAATGTGTAAAGTTGAATATGAAAGGTGGTCAATGATCAGGAGGCTCGAGAAAAGTGTCACAAGTCCTAGGAAAAATAAAATTAGTCATGACGATGGAATCATATGCCATTCCGAGGAGGAAAAGTGATAGCTTGAGAAGGATACACACAAACTGACCTGACACAGTGAACTTTCAAATATTACACACAACAACTAGAGCTTAGAATTCTGCAAGAGGCCACATAGGCAGACCCTTGGATTATGAACTCAGCTCAGGGGTGACAGAGGTGACAAAGACTCTAGTCTAAGGTTGGGAGGAATAGGGTCTTCAACATGTGGTGTCCCCAAAGTTCCAGGTTTTATTTATTGTTACGAATATTTTGATTTAGATATTACTGCGTTTTTATTGTGCATTACTGTGGCTAAAATCTTGGCATAAATAAATTGTAACATTATTAGAATTAAGTGAATTATTAAATAAAGATCGATGCATATCATAAGTTCAGGTAGAAAAATTATGAAAGAAATTTAATAGTTATTATGATCCTATATCTATGAACATAATCATACTACCAGTAATAAATCAATGAAACTCATAGGTAAAAACCTAGTCAATAAACCAGAGTTTTATTTGGATAAGAAACTTGTATGGAAGAGAACAAAGTTTCAACAAATACAATGAATATAAATAAAAGGAATTGTTACAAGGTTCATCAAAATACATTGTATACAACTGGAAAGGAATCGATACAGATTAACCTAGGTTCAATATATATAAGTAGAAAAGAAATTATTACAGATTCGAATAAGGTTCCACAAGATCCACTATGCATATATTCAAATGTGTGTAACGAACCTCCTCGTTACGTCGACAAACCTCTTAGAACAAGTACATTTTTTTTGTTTTTGGTTTAAAAGTGTGTGCACACGTGTACAAGGGGAATAAATACAATCAACTCTGTGTCGCCACCCGACAACGGACAAGGCGCAACCAAGACTAACACAACAAGATGACATAAGACTCACAACAAGTAACTGCATGCATCTAATGGCAATCAATCGAAAAGAAGTAAGACTGAGGAGGTTCGTTACAAAGAGAAATTACTTAGTATCCCATGGGCTTGAAAACCCGCTTCTTCAGTCCATCTCTTATAGAAAGGTATCGAAGACAAATGAATGAGTGAATGAAAGATCATGAAATAAATGTATTCTCAAAAAAAAAGATGTTGTTTTTCCTCATAATTTTTTTCTAAAAACTACAATTTGTACTTTAAATATGCCACATAATCATTTGAATTCACCCATAAAAGTATCGTATGTGAAATACTTTGTCTATATCTGTTGATTGTGAAAGACTTTGTCTATCATCTGAAATCTGTTTATAACAATAGTTTTAAAAATACTTGTTGAGTAGGCATTTCATCAACATTATTCATTCAAGTGATTTAACTAGACAAATATTCTATTAATCAATTATCTTACCACCATTTCATCGAGCAGTTGGTATACATCCTTGTATGAAAGGAAAAAGGGGAAAATTGTTGTAAGTCAACCATGTTGAATACCCAGAGCCGTTGAATACCAAGAGCCCTTCTCAGTCGATTCTCTTGAAACATTCCCCGGTCGAATGGAGTCCAGTCAACCAGCCCCGCAACAATATCGTGGGATCTGTTGCAACGCATCCCCAAGTACATCAGTAATAGCCTCGACCCTGTCACTCCACAACGTTACTGTTAATTCACGATTTCTCCTTTATTCTTTTCATCCCTTCGCTTAGCCATCTCTCTGCCATCTTCAAGTTCTTGTAAAAATGATCTTCCCGGTAGGTTAGAAAGATTGTAATAGGCCGAAAATGTCATCCTTGGAACCAGAAAAGGTGATGTGCGTTTCATCTATATGAAATAATATATCTGTGCATTTCATCTATGAAA
>SNQJ01S0041396.1:105687-127487 GCA_010110895.2 Picea sitchensis
TGACATAATTCCCTATGATAGCATATTAAAATCACATTACTAAAACACAGTCACATAAATTGCTGCCATTGATAGCACATTAAAATCGTTGGGTTCATTTGTAACGTTGTTGAGTTTTATCATCAAGGCGCTGAGTTTTATTAATGAAAAATGCAGTCAACATGTATAAAAAAAATGCATTGATCTTGCTCTCAAACAAGTTAAAGGAATGCAATTCGCAGTTAATGGAACAGTAAAAAACAAAATCACAGCTTAAGATTCACCATCAACTGTAACGAGTTACCAAGAAATTCCTAGTTGAATGGATGAAAATGAAGGGTAATTTCACCATAAAAATACAATGATTTGCAGAGGGAGAAATTTCATGGTTGAAGAAATTAAACACAAGGAAAATTCGTCATCCAACCATAATGATTTGTAGAGGGAAATCATGGTGGAAACTCAATAGCATCTGAATACTAAAACCATTTCTAAATAATAAAATCCCTTCTAAATAATAAAATATTTTCTGAGTAGTAAAAATGTGGGTAAAGGGATATTGTAGTGGGTCAATCACAGTGATAATCGCAGAAAAAATTCATGAAATGCAGAGTACTTAAAGATTCAACATGCTTTTGCTCAAGGGTAATTCCATTGCCTATCACGGTGTGATGTCCCTGACTTCCACGGGTTAAAAAAAAACAGAGTCAACAAGGGCGAATCCGCTGCCAATCGAGGCATGATTTCACTAAGTTTTTCATAGGAAAACACATTTAAATAATGGGTAAAATCACAAACCATATGTATTAAAAACCACAAATTCAATTCACCATCAAAGGTGATAATCCCAGAGTTAAATGGCAGACCAAATGTATAAAAAAAAACACATAGTAAATTCGCCAGGAAATGTATCAAACACAGACTTAAGTTGCCAAGAAATGTATTGAAAACGCAGAGATACTTCACCAAGAAATTCATCAAAACACAGATATCAAAACATAGAGGACCATAAGCGGTTCGCTTAGGGAAATGATAAACAATCGCAGAGGTAATCAATCACAACAAGGTGCAAGAAAATCACTCAACCAGGAACAATCAAAAGGGGTAGACAACTAGGAAAACTATCCTTCGCTCATCATCCACACACATAAAAATAGGGAATTAGAATCTATAGGTCGCTATGCACCAAAGTGACGACCATCGATTCGAATCCTGGACGATTTCTCAGGCATGGAATAATGATCTAGGGATGAGGATGAAAGATAAAGAACAAACTCTTCAAATAATCAATAAAACAAATAGAACAGTCATAACAATCAAGTATTGGTGGTCAAGGAGATCAAATCGATGCAACGGGCGTAAATATATGATGATTTTAAGTTCTCGATTAAAATGGCTAAGTAAAACACTTTTCTTTACACAATAAAAGTACAGAAATGAGAGCGCAAGATCAATAGTAATCTACCATGAAAAATAAAAGCATGCATACCGTAGCCCAAGGTGACAACTCCGAGTCATTGTCCCACGCACTCCATGCAACTCCTGCTTGCTGACCAATGTGACTTCAACAGTACCCCCCAGCCAACGCTAGGGGTACTCTTCTTCCCCCTTAGTCCCCCGAGTTGCAAAAGGACCACACACTCTAAACCAAAGAACGACTAGCAACCAGCTCACCTCAAAAGGTCGAAATACCACTCATACCCGAGCTGGGTATCCCAACTCCCATAAGATAAGTCAGTCAATTCAAAAATTCTGCAGTGTAACGTTACGCATAAAAGAAGATATCCATACTCCTCCTCCTCCATCCTTTTTATAGAGTTTCTAAGTGATTTCTTTCCCAAATTCCCATTTAATTATTTTTCATTAATTTAATTCAGAAAAACTCCCCCCCTACACATGTCACCCATCCCCCTAGTTTCACCAGGAATTAAATTCATTATTTATTTAATTACTCCTGTTTCCCTCACCCACCTAAAATCATTCCTAGAATCGCTCCTAGGTGTCCCCATATTCCCTTACACATTTTAATGACTTACGCCCTTACTAAATTCCTAGTTGAATTCAATTTAGAAAGTTCTTAAAGGAAAGATTCCTTACTAAGTTAGTCATTCTGCTTTTCCCTTATGTTTCCCTTTTTCTTTATGTTTCTCCCTTTTTCCCTTAGTTTCCTAATTCTTTTTAAGTTTCCCTCTTTTCCCTTTTATCTAAAACTCAAATTAGCAAGTGTAGAAAATTACCTTTTCCCCCTTTTCTTTTTAATTAATAGATTTTAATTAGCATATGTAACAAACAATCATTTCCCTTTTAAAATTTTAATCCCTCATTATAATTTGATTTTAATAAATTAATTGAATTTCTTACCCCATTCTCGTCACATGTTTAATTATGATTATATTATTTTTTTAGCACAAGTAGTACTTAGACCTAGATTTTAATTTCCTAGGCTGGGTGACATTTTTATTAGGGAAATTTTTTAAAATATTTCTTGTCACATCATTCGTTCTAAGGCCATCTAGGTTTATTCACTTACCTGTTGAAATCACGACGTGCCCTTTAGGACGCACTAGGTGCTCCAAGGGTGCCACTCGCCTTTTTATTTTTTCCTTACGTGACGTGCCCTTCTCCAAGGGTGCCACTAGCCTCTTTCCATTTTCCTTGCGCGACGTGCCCTTTAGGATGCACTACGTGCTCCAAGGGTGTCACTCGCCTCTTGACTAACTTGGTAGACATCAAAAACCCCTGGAGTCAATACTCCACCAGGTGATCTTGTGGGAGACTAAGGGCCTCTAAGGAATAATTCCCCTGCCTTATTGTGCACCCCTTAGAATCATTGTGAGTGACTTTCGCAGTCCTCCCTCATGACATCATGGGTGTTCTAGAACTAGGTAATCATTAACCTACAGTTCGAGCCACAGTGGGAGTGTTAGTAGGTTGTGGCAGGGATGTTGTCCACACCTCTCCCTCAACATCTTTGGTTGTCATGCATGACCCCTCTACTCCACATGTGAGTCTAGTCGACAAGCTATCGTCAGCCTGCATCATCAACAAATCATGTCAGAAATAAAATCAATCATCATAACATCTAATCAGATGTGCATATGTCATATCAACAACAATAAAAACCCAATTGTTCACTCCCTGACTCGATCCAGAGTCCAAGGGGTTTCATCGATGCCTCTGCATCCTCTAGGTCCAAAGTCCTGCACACTCAGGAGAACCAGTCAATAGCACCTGTCCACGTAAATACACAAAATAACATACAATCACATCCATAATTCCTCATAATCATAATCAATGACCAATAGTATAATAATCTGGATCACTTGCAAGCAAGTGTTCTCAAAGAACAAGTTTGCTCAGTGCAGGCAAGAGAGGGATGTTACATACACCCCCTCTTGGTCTAAACTTTGTCCCGAAGTTTCATAGTATACAAGTGCCGAAAAAATGTGCATCACAGTATCATAAGCTTATCTATCAAAAAAAAAATGGAAACTGTTGGTGCATATCATATGCGTCCTCCCAGGTTGCTGAGTGTGGACTATAGTTGTCCCACTAGACCTTGACCTGATCTACTGTTCGATGTTGTAGTTGTTGAATGCGATGATCCAAGATATGGATCGGCTCAGCCGTGAGAGCCCCCTCATCTGATACCTGCAAGGAACTCATGTCAATAACATGTGTAGGATCACTAATATAATGTCTCAAAACAGATACGTGAAAAAAATCATGCATGCGCCTCATAGAATCAGGCAAGGCTAGTCGATAGGCCATGGGCCCCTTCCTCTCCAAAATCTTGAAAGGTCTCATGAACCTAAGAGAGAGTTTAGCTCCCTTTCCAAACATGATCGAACCCTTATGCAGTTTTACCCGCAAAAAGACTCAATCACAAAGTTCATAACTACGGTCGACATGGTGCGCATCAACATAACTCTTTTGTCGATCCTGTGCTTATTTGATCCTTTGTCTTATTGTTTGCATTTGATATTCCATTTCTTGGATCACTTCTGGTCCCACTAGGACCCTATCTTCAAGCTCATCCCAAATCAAAGGCATCTGACATGGTCGCCCATAAAGAAACTTGAAATATGCCATCTTAATGGTGCTTTGGTAACTGTTTTTATATGTGAATTATACCAGTGGCAAGAATTCCCCCCAACTCTTCGGATGGTCCATCATGTACATGGGCACCATGTCTTCCAAGACTTGGTTTGTTCATTCAAAGTGCCTGTCTATCTCTGGATGATACACAGTACTAAAGTTAAGTTGGGTCCTCAAGGCCTCTTGGAAACTAGTCCAAAATTGTCCAGTAAACATTGATCCTCAATTGGATATAATCCTCTTAGGTACACCATGCAGCCTCACAATCTCACTGATGAAAACTCTAGCTATGTCAGGTGCCTGATACATCATATGCATAGGAATAAAATGAGCACTCTTCTTCGGAGTGTCGACTACCAAAAAAATAGAGTCATGGCTCCTTTCCATCGGTGGCAATCCAACAATGAAATCCATCAAACTAACCTCCCATTTCAATTTTGGAATACCGTGTGGCTGTAGTAATCTTGTTGGATGTCTTTGTTCAACCTTTACCTGCTAACATTCTAGAAATCTGGCCACATAGTTGACTATGTCTGCCTTCATTCCTTTCCACAAGAATAAGGGTTTAAGGTCCGCCTTCATCTTCGTGACTCCCGGGTGAGCCATGTCCACTTCTCTATGAGCCTCTTTTAGGATAAAACTCCTCAACTCTTCATTCGGTGGTACGTAAATCTGATTTTTTAACCTCATTAATCCATCTTTGTCAAACGTAAATCCTTTGAATATTGGTACCATCATTGTGTTTTGTCCTATAAAATCCTTGACCTCTTTGTACCAGTCATCGTCGCAATGTAAAGTTAGAATCTTTTCACGTATATTCGTCTAAAGAGGAAACATTGAAAAGATGCATGGTCTCTGACTCAAATCATATGCCACTTGGTTCACTGTTCCCTTTATGTAAGTAATATCGAAATCATACTCGCTAATCAAATCCGACCAACGTCATTGTCACACGTTTAGGTCGCTTTGCATAAAGATGTGTTGTAGTCCACAATGGTCCATTTTTAGTTCAAATTTTCATCTAACAAGGTAGTGTCTCCAAACCTTCAAGGAATATACAATGGCTAACAAATCCAAATCGTGTGTCGCATAGTTCTCCTCATGTCTTCTCTATTTCCTCGATATGTAAGCGATCACTTGATCATCTTGCATCAATATTCCACCTAAGCCTTCCTTGGATGCGTCAGTGCATACCAAGAAGTCTATATCCATGTCAGGGACCTTTAGTATTGGTGTTGTTTTCGACAACTCTTTGAGCCTCTAAAATGCTTCTTCACATTTCTCGGTCCAAACAAATTTATTGTTCTTCTTCTGAAATTTCGTGATCAGATTTTCTATCTTCGAAAATCCCTCGATGAATCGTCAATAGTATCCTACTAAACCCATGAAGGTACACACTTCCAGGACATTCTTCGGCGCAAGACATTCCATAATAGCCTCGACCTTTGCTGGATCTACGATGATACCTTTGTTAGAGATGACATGCCCTAAGTAGTGAATCTTTGATTGATAAAATGAGCATTTGGACAATTTCCCATACAATTTGTGCTCTCGCAGACACTGTAGTACCAAGAGAAAGTGCTCTTCATGCTCCTCCATCATCCGAGAGTAAATCAAAATATCGTAAATGAATACTTGGATGAACTTTTCCAAGTACTCACGGAACACCCCATTCATCAAACTCATAAATACCCCTGGGGTGTTCATTAGTCCAAACAATAAAACAATAAACTCGTAATGTCCAAAAATCGTCTTAAAGGTGGTCTTAAGGAAGTCATCTTCCTTGATCCGTAATTGGTGATACCCTGATCTCAAGTCGATCTTTGAAAACACCATCACACCCTTCATCTGATCAAACAGATCATCAATACTTGGCAACAGATACTGATTCTTGATCGTTGCCTTGTTCAATTGACAGTAGTCAATGTAGAGTCTCCAAGACCCATCCTTCTTTTGTATGAAAATAATAGGCGCGCCCCACGGTGACACACTTGGATGTATAAGTCCCAGGTCCAACAACTCCTTCAGTTTCATTCTCAACTCCTGTAACTCCGAGGTTGACATCTGATAAGGCATTCTAGATATCAGTTCAGTCCCTGGTTTTAGATCTATGGTAAAATCCAATTTCCTCTCTGGTGGCATCCTAGGTAAATCCTCCGAGAATACGTCTGGAAACTCTCTCACCACTGGAAGGTTTTATAGACCTTCCGCTACTCCCTTTTCGTTTAACGCAAGGATCGCATAAATCTTACACCCCTTGCGCATGCTCTTCCTTAGTTGCAAGGAAGAGATGAACCTCAGGAAAAATCCCTGGTTCTGACCTACAATCATGCATCTTTGTCCCTCATCATCGACCAAGCTCAACCATTTCATCTTACAGTTGAGTATTGCCTCATGCGATTCCAACCAGTCCATACCGATCACAATGTCATAAGATCCTAATATAGTGACGTACAATTTGGCCTTGGTGACAAACTCTCCTAGGTTAAGGGTACAACCTGTAACCTTCCCTCCAAACTTTTGTTTGGCTCCTGAAGCCATCCGTACAAAGATAAACTTATTATGTTTGAATGCNCAATTAATTGCAAATTTCCCAATACTAATGCATACTAACTGATTGTATAACATTAAAGAATAACATACCATACTACTAATTTACCTCACAATACAATCTAACTCCTGTAGCCATAAAACCAGAAGAAGGAGACTTGTGGCATTAAACGAAATGCATGCAATTGACCAAACCAGAAAACATGTTTCTATAGATATATACTGTACACTTATGGAAAATAACTAATGAATGATAAATGAAACAAAAACAGAAACTGCAATCTGTTATTCTGATCGACGGTAATCATAAAATTAGAAATTAGAAACTGCAATCTGTGATTTCATTCGCTGGTAACCAATAATCGCACACCCCAAAAGGTTTAAGTTTTGCAGGTAGTAGGTAGTGAGATAAAATAATCAGACCCTCCCCCAAAATGTGTAAGTATACAATTCTATAGATATTCAACGGCAAGGAAAACCTTGGGAAGGAGTTCATGAAATGGACGTGAGGAGGGAGTAGATACTCAGACACGACATCAATTGTTACGGCATAAAATTAGTCCTAAGATGTAGGCGCATTTCGAGCAAGGATTCTCATTCAAAGTGAAACAACAGGGAGACACTCTTATTTTCTTCCGACCACATCAAAATTTTCCATATTCAAAACACAAATTAAGCATGTTTGTTGCTGCAAATGAAATTCATGTGATATCAAAATCCGTCCTATATAAAGGTATCCAACGTACCATGATGTGCAAAGACTGAGTAACCTCAAACACAGAGATGGGATTGGGTGAAACGCGTGGGTCAACCATTCGTAAAAAGGGCAAGAGATGGTTGTCGTAGGGTCAATACATAATGATAAACAAAGTCTTGTTTAAATGGCTGATGTTTTTACCAGGAGTTGAAGGGAAAACGATAATCAGGTTTAGAACCATCAGATCCACAAGACAACCAGATAGACACAAATCGGTAAGTCACTGTCGGATGCTCGATTGGGTAAAAACGCCAAATACCAGAGGGTAAATCGCCTTGGCCATAAAAATATAAATTCGCCTTGAATTAAAAATAAGTCAGGATTAATTTCAGAACGCCAGAATATAAAATACGATTGGTCATTTAAAATTACAAAACGCAAACAGATCTTAATATGTGGATTAAATTTTAGAATGCCAGTGAATAAAATACGATTGGTCATTTAAAATTACAAAACGCAGACAGATCTTAATATCTGGATTAAATTTTAGAATGCCAGTGGATAAAATAGGATTGATCCTTTAACATGCAGATCGCCATTTCCCCCATCAAGAACAAATTCAATTTTTTTTTTGTATAAACAACAACGGTAAATAACTTTATTTACGGAGGTGATTAACAGTCGTAAAAATTTTCATCATCACGCCAATAACGGAGGTAAGTAATTTTATCAACCAGGGTAAGTCGTAATGCATTCTAATCTACTAAAATACAAATCATATCGTTGCCTTATAGCCCGCCTCGAACGTCGTCCGCGCGCTCTTTGCCACTCCTCCTCGCCGACCGTCGAGACTTCACCGGTACCTCCCAGCCAATTGCTAGGGGTACTCTGCTTCCCCCTTAGCCCCCCAAGCTGCAAAGGGGCCACCCACTATCTAGATGGTATGTCTAGCTCCCAGCTCGCCTCGCAAGGCCGAGCTACCACTCTTATCTGAGCTGGGAAATCCCAACTCCTCATAAGTAATCAGTCAAGTCACAAATCCGACATAGTAACATTACGCTAACAGACAATCCCCTTCTTCCTCATCTTCCCTTTATTTTATAGATTCTTTAGAACCTTCAACTTTCCCTAAATCACATTTAAATTAAGTTTTAATAAAAATCTTCTAAATATTCTCCTTCGCACAAGTGTCGTCCATCCCCCTCTTTCCTCCAATAATTATTTTCTTTAAATTTCTTAATTGTCTCATTTCCCTCACCCACCTAGAGTTGCTCCTAACTTTACTCCTAGGTGTTCCTAGATTATCTTACATGTTTTAAATACTTTCCCTAAAAATGTAGTTGCTAATTTAGTTCATTTTAGAAGGTTCTTAATTGCAGATTATTTACTATGTTGACCTCGCTTTTTACCATAAGTTCTCATCTTTCCTTTATTATGTTTCCTCCATTACTTAGTTTCCTAATTCTTATTATTCCCTTCTTTCCCCTTTTTATTAGGGCCAAAATGGCAGTTGCGCTATTTACTCTTTTCCTTTATTATTAATATGAAATATTTTTACACTTTCACAAGTTAAATAATTATTTCTTCTTTACAATTTAAAACCACAGATTTTAATTAAATTATTACTCTCTTCATTTTACCCAAAAATAAATTATAAAGACTAAAACTATTAGTTATGTGGTTTTTGGTTTAAATTTTTATTTTTATTTTTATAGGGTTTTTTTCTTAAGGTTTAACAAATTTTAACCTAGAGAAGTTTTAGACTTAGGACTTAGAGTCTGAACTGGGCGACATTTAATTAGGGAAGTTGGTTAAGAATTTCTTAATGTGTTAAAAGTCTTAGGGCCATCTAAGTTTGTTCCTTCATCAACATCAATGCGACGTGCCCTTCAGGACGCACCACGTGCTCCAAGGGTGCTACTCGCCTTGTTCGTTTCTTTTGCATGACGTGCCCTTCAGGATGCACCACGTGCTCCAAGGGTGCCACTCGCCTCGTTCGTTTCTTTTGCACGATGTTCCCTTCAAGATGCGCCACGTAATCCAAGGGTGTCACTCGCCAACTTGACTGATTGGTAGATATCTATAACCCCTGGAGTCAACACTCCGCCAGGTGAACTTGTGGGAAACTAAGGGCTCTAAGGAATAAGTCCCCCGCCTTATTGCATGCCCCTTAGAATCATCGTGAGAGACTATCACAGTCTACCCTCACGACATCGTGGATCCCCTCGAACTAGGTAATCGTTAACCTACAGTTCGAGCCATGGCGGGAGTGCTAGTAGGCTGTGGCAAAGATGTTGTCCACACCTCTCCCTCAACCTCTGTGGAAATTGTGTGTGGCCCCTTTACTCCATATGTGAGTCTGGTCAGCAAGCTATCGTCAGCCTGCATCATCAACAATCGTATCAGAACATGTCCACATCATATCATCAAATCAAATATACTAAAATCACAATAAACAATCAACCCCAAGCACACTCCCTGACTCAATCCGGATTCCAAGGGGTCTCGTCGATGCCTCTGCATCCTCAAGGTAAAAAAACCTGCACACTGAGTAAAATCAAGTCAATAACACCTGTCCATGTCAAAGCAGTAAAACATCATGTCATCTATCATATCGCATCATAATCAAGGATAAATGTTTTCTTATCCTAAAAGTCCAGATCACTTGCGAGCAAGTGTCCTCAAGAATAAGTTTTCTCAGTGCGCTAGAGCGGGATGTTACAATCCACTATGCATATATTCAAAAGGGAAATTGTTACAAAGATATAAAAAGTACAATGTGTATATTAAAAAGGAAGGGAACCATTTCAAATTAAACCAAGTTTAGAAATATTCGAGTATTGACTATATATTCAACAATGAATTGTTACAAAAACTAAGCAGAGTTTAAACTAATGACTATGTAGGATCAAAAGCGAATCCATTAATTTTTTAGTCAAAGTTTAACAAAATACAAAGTAAAGAATATTTAAATAGCAATTGTATATAATTGATATGGAGTCATAAAATATAGTACATATGGTTACAAATCTGTCAAAATGCGTAGACAACAGTCTGAAGCCACGTGACTTTAAAGAATAATTACATACAAAAGTATTTGGTCGACTAGTTCGATAGAATGTAGGAGTAGAATAATCACATTATGTGATATCAGTTTTTAAACCTAAATAAGCATTGAAACTCGAATATCTTTCTATACAATGGTATTTCTGAAGATCCATGGTAATCGTCATCTTGAAACCTACATAATGAACAAGAAAACAAGTTAGTAAGTTGCACGAATTTTTATAATCAAACGAAAGTTACATACACACATAGATATAAAATCACCATGGATGGGATGAGTTTTGATGTATCTCCTTCTGTCACCATTGAATCACACCTGAATGATCAAGGTTGTTGGATAACCGATGGGTACCCCTCACAACATCAAAAGGTCCCATAATTAGTTAATATCCAAGAATAAATAACATATGTAAATTACATCATATGTATATAATGTAAACCAAAGAAACTATTCAGCTCAGTGTGAACACCTCCTGCACAAATAATTATAATAGAAGCCCTACACTAAGTCTAAGATTAATAGAACGACATGAAGGGTCTTAAACTTCGACCAGACATGAGAGTGACAAAAAAAATGAATTTAAATCCCTACACTAATCTTGTAATGGTAAAATCGAACCATTGAGTTCATGATATTACTGGGTACCGACAAAATATCCCTGAGGTTAGTATAAAACCCCTCAAAAAAAATCTGGAAGAAAGACTACCGTTCGACTCGGAAAGAATAAGGTTCGACTCCAACTACAAACTAATATTTTGAAGGATAATGCTCAAGAAATATTACCAAGTTAATTAAGCTACCAACACTAGTTACAGGAAACCTGAGTGAGGAAGGGAGGTTATTAGTAGTTAAATGAGTTGAGTCTGAAATCGTTTGAAAGGACCAACCACAAGCCCAAGGAAGCTATGAACAACTAGATCGTTTACCAAATAAATTCCACAAAAAATGAAATTTGAGAATGGGGTAATCAGACATATACCCATAACTCATAAAATGGAAAACCTCTCAGGATGAACACAGATCTAAGGAAAAGAAGGTAAAGAATGTGAAATGAGGTAAGTGCGGGAAAGGTTGGATGGCTAAATGATACGAAAAGAACCCCTAATGCATGGAGGCATAACAAACCAAAATGTATACAAATTTTAGGAAAGTTGTCGAGTAAAACTCCTCGAGATGGTAACATCACATGTGTAACATGCAACACCGTTGCATGATAAATTCTCCTCAAGGTGCGTTGGTTAATGAGAAAAAGTTGGAGAGGTTTTAATTTAAGTCAAGTACCATAGCACAAGTTTAAACCTCATAAAACCCCCTAATAAATATTTAAGTCTGAACCCTCTTGTCGAAGGACGACTGTAATACATATGGTTGGCTTACAATCACAACTCATTTCAAATAAGTTGAATTAATCTACAATGTAATCCTACATATTATATGAATTATGTTTATATATATGTGAGATACCTTAAAAACAATACTAAAAAGTGTATAGTATGAAACGAGTCAAGGAGCATAAGAATAATAGTATGAAAGTATCAATAGTAACCCATAGCCATAAGGGGAGGGCTATAGAAAACATTGAAACCATCATACAACCTTATACATGGTATGGATCATGGCCTCAAGAAGAAACGCATATATATAGAGATCACAACTTAGTAACAACAATTATATTTATAGGTTATCAAATACCAGCCTTAATGAAATAAGACTTAGGATAACTTATATAAACACTATAGAGAAGTTCCATTATTAAACTATAAGATAATATGACAAGCTATGAGAGATTATAAAAGTCTTTCTATGTAAGTATGTAGTTACTATGATCTTCTCGTTATAACAAAATATTGAAAGGATAATGAGATTTCCATATAATAAGGGGAAAAAAAGAAAGTCATAAGATAGGAATAAAGTTATATGTGACAATAATGATGACGAAGAACCATTAGAGTATATTATGGTTATTTGTATATATATATATATATAATGGGATTTTAGGTCTATGACAATGATGATATTGTTCTTATGGAAAGGAATCCATGTGACCTCGATAAACATGTAAGAATCCTCAAGGATGTGTTCTCTAGTATGGGTATGACTTTGAACACTAACAAAACAAAGGTTATGATAATCCTATCCAAAAACATCCCCAATGCAACTTTCATTTATGAGAACAATAGATTGGAGGAAGTGCCTTAATATAAATATGTTGGAATCTATATTCATCACAAGCTCAATTGGAACTATAGTGTTGAGGAAAGGATAAATGGAGGGTGGAAAGCTTATTATGGACTTGAAAACGGGTGTAAATTAGTAGACCTTTGTTTTTGGGATAAGAAAAATCTCCTCTTTGATACTCTTGAAGTTTGGGGATGCAATATCTATAGATAATCCCGGAGAAATATAGATCAAATACAAAATAATTCTATAACTTATAATATTAAAATTAAAGGAAATACACCATATCCTATCCTCCTCATAGAAGAGAGTCTTTCCCCCATTAAGTGCACAACCACGATTAGTACCTAATGTACAAAAAAAGATAAACAACATGGATGAAAAGAGGCTCCCAAAAATTTCTTCAACTCCAAGAAGAACCACCAATCCCTCAAGTGAGGGTGTCATCAAGATGCCAAGTCTTCACTAAATCATTCGGTAATATAGGAAGATGCCATTTTCTAGAATATCAATAATATTAAAAATATTATTACATCTAAATTTAAAGAAAATATATGGTGTAATAAAGAATCACAAGATTAAAGAAACCTAACATACAACAAGGAGGTAGTCAACCCTAATCTAGAATATCAAAAGTATCTCTCATACCTGACTAGCACAAAGAAGAAAATCGACATTGTTAAAATATGAACCAACTCCCATGAGCTACGTAGTTGATCTGGATTTATGAGCCAAACGAAATGAATAAAAAATTGAATACAATAACATAGATATACGAAGAATAACAACATATATCTAGTGAACAATAACTTCTATTGAATAAATTAAATAGGTTGAAATTGTAAAACTGCATAACTAAAACAAATTGCTCGAATGGTGGTAGATATCTCTGAGAAGAGATGTGGTTTCTATGCATATCTGTTTGAGAAAAATGATTACAATGAGGCTCCAGAGGCCTTTTTAACATTACTCATGAATTCCAAAACCATAGACATCCAAAAACCTAACCCTAAGAGTTGAAATGCCAAAATTTATGTGGGCCCCGATGGGTAAGTTGGTACCTCAACTTCTTGGGGTAGTAACTTTTGAATATGACCTCTGTTTTAGGCACATGATAGCCCATTGGAAATTTATTTTCAAGATCTACACATTATGCCATAAAAATATGACGTCATCTATAGTTTGACTATGTCAAGACAAAAAACCATTGTTTAGGGCCCCAAAACAGCCCTGGAAGTACAAAAAGATGTACTGACATGAAAATTTCCAAAATATGCCAGTTGGATTAGGTGGGAGGCCACCAATATCCACCTGGAAGATTTGTATGGATTCAGAAATCCCCGGAAGTGTAGAACCCACAATTACAAAGAACTACAAAAGATCGTGTTGAACTAAAACTGTCAAGAGGAGCCTGTTGGAATAGGTGGGTTGCCACCAATATCAAAGTGGATTAGCCTTATGAAGCAATGGTTTCCATTGTGTTGAGTGCATCCATCAAGTGAGGAAACATTTGCTGAATTTTTCCCCGGGTGAGACACTTTCCTTGGTGTAGGAGTTTCGCTTCCTTGACAGCTCGATAAAGATGGATCCTCTATTGGCGAGTTCCCTTGACATGTGTGTCCACTATATGATCAATGGATGCATGTTCCATGCATTCAAGGTTGAGATATATTGGTTTCAATTGTTCTATGATCTATGAGGTATCCAATAATGGTGGAAAATATGGTCGAAAGAGGTCCACATTAACGTTAACCCCCATACCCACAGGTTGGGATCTATACAGGATATTTTCTTTACGACCAATGAGATCTCGATTGGCTCTTTTATTTCCCTTTCGGGAAATCAACACCCACAACAAACCTTGAGGAAACTCCCCTTGTAATTTGGGATACCGGATTTCGCGATTTCGCGAATCCCATGGTCAAGCGCCTTATCTCTTTGACCTCCACAACCTGAAATACTAATACTTGCCTTTCTTGATGTCAATTTCGGCTCTTTGGCTTTCAAAAATTCGAGAGTTGTGATGACGTACAACTCTGCTCTCGACCCCTAGAGTCTCGAACTTACGACTTCCGATTTACCGAAATGCAAATGTTTCGGTCCTTCCTCCCTCTTCGCGGTTTCAGGATTTCAACCACCGAAAAGCGCTTCCACTATGTCCTCGGGGCTCTCGAACCTCCGAACCTTGAAATGCCGAAATTACGTCTCCTCAATCCTTTCGGACTTTCGCGTACCGGGAGTTTGATATGATAAGGATCAAATACTCTGTCGCTTTCGTCTTCTGGTCTCCAAAGCCCCGAAATGCCGAAATGGAACTTCTCCTCACTTCTTTCATGAACCTCGACAAGAAGTCTCTTGTCCTTCCATGTGTCACCTTCTCTTTATTTCGGGTTTTCGGATATCGGGATTTTGGAACCACGAACCACCTTTTGTCCTTGTAATCCCCGATTTCCCGAATTCCAATTTTCCAAAACACTTATACTCTTCCCCGCTCCTTCGGAATTCGCAACTTCAAAAAATTCAATGTGGAGTGTAGACCCTTGTCAACGGGAATGTCGAAATCCTGATTTTTGAAATGCCGATAATCCTTTGTCGCGACTTCTAATTTCAGGTTTTCTCCTTACTTGCACACACAAAAACCTCTTTTTCACATTTCAGGGGTTTGATCAACCAAGGATTTGGCTTACACTTCGGACTTTCGAACCCCGAAATTCCTAAATGATCTGACGTCCCAATAAGTCAAGATCAGCATCCCCTTATCCACCTTGCATCTCATGTAGATCCTACGGTTCTCGCTATTTCGGGAGTTCTCCTTGGAGAGCCTCGACCGTCCAAATTCCTTTTTCAAGAACCTCTTCTTTGAGTCACCTCAGCGATCCTCTTCACTTTGAATTGGCCTCTGCACGATGACCAAAACTCCTCTCCTGCTCTTCAACACTTGAAGATGCTAACTCTCCTGATATTTCTTTCACTAACTCAAATCTCCTAAGAGATTTTTGCACGCACTCCTTGCGGCACTTCTTCAAATATTCCTAAATATTTGAATCTCTTGACTCTATGCAACTCTACAACAATAGTCCTTCAATATCTCAACCTTAGTCTATGTGTTCTAAGGTCTCGACCAGCCTATGCACACCTTGCATGGATTTTGTACTTGTCTTACACTTCAGTTGAAATGACCTCCTAAGCTTTCAAAGATGAAGTCTGAACCCGTCAATGCACTCCTTGCGGACGCTTCACTGCACTCCTTGCAGGAACTCTAACTCAAGAAGAGAACAATTGAAACTCATTTCCTTACTCTCTTATTCTTCAAACACTTAACATGAAATCATACATACATAGCATAAAAGCAAATGTACAACAGAAAGAGTAAAACAACCATAAGCATATCATTCAATATGTATACACAGAAAGCTTTATAACACCATGAGTCTTTATCAAAGCTTCATATATTAGTTTCAGAACTTATATACATGGATTCTTCTATACAACTCTCTGCTACAACTCTTCTCTATTCACTATGATATTCTTGATAATGTTACAATGATACAAGATGAGGGTGTTTATATCCGTTTTCCCTCCAACTCCTAAAACTGTCTAATCTAGAATTTAAATCTACCTACTTTCATAAACTATGCATAAATACCTCTACACCTTACAGATGAGAGTGAATCGCTCAAGATCTGCTTACAATCTAGATGTACGCCCTTCTTAACTATTACATTAAATTATACGCATCCAAACTTTCAAAATATTGCAAACAATTTTTAACATGTGCCAAAAATGCGATGGTGTTTGTCCCACGCTCGCTTGCTGCTGGTGATGCTCCTACATCATACTCCCTCACTTGAAATTTTTCATGGACTCCTGTTCATGAGATCTTGCATTGTTTGTCCATGCTTCTGAATTTCTGCTTCATTCTCCCAGCTAGCATCTTCAATTGGATGTCCCTTCCACTTGAATAAGTATTCAAAATACTCTTTTCTCCTGGTCTTCTTGCTGACTCTCTTGTCAAGTATACCCTCCATATGTGGTTTTTCAGCTACAGTCATTTTTTTAGCCTATTGAACCTCTGTCTGTCCACTATCTTCTTCAACTTTGTAAGGGTACAAATCTGAGATGTTGAATATCGGTGAAATTCTGATCCCATCGGGTAATTCGATCTCATATGCATTTGCCCCAAATTTCCTTATGATCTTACATGGTCCAATCTTTTTCATTTTGAGTTTGTTATATGTTCCCCTTGGGAACCTTTCCTTTCTCAAGTGTGCAAGAATCAGATCACCAACTTAAAATTGAAGTTCTCTCCTGTGTTGATCTACTATGTGCTTGTACTCTTGGCTCGAGTTCTGCAATCTCTCCTTCACTTGACTATGAAGTTCCTTCATTGCCTCTACAAAATTCTTTGCACTAGCACTTCTAGTTTCATCCTATTCTGAATCCTTCAGTTCAAAAACTCCCCTAGTTTGCATTCCATAAAAAATCTGAAATGGACTCTGCCATGTGCTTCTATTGATCGAATCATTATAAGCAAATTCCTCCTGTGGAAGAATGTGATCCCACTGACTGTGGTGTTCAGTCACTAGGCTCCTTAGTAAATCTCCCAATATTATGTTTACAACTTCTGTTTGCCCATCTGTCCGAGGATGATATGATAAGCTAAATGACAATTTTGTTCCCAGCTTCTTCCATAAATTCCTCCAGAAATGTCCTACGATCTTAGTGTCTCGATCTGAAACTATGCTCCTTGGTAAGCCGTGAAGTCTGACGACTTCTTTGAAAAACAAGTTCACAATATGAGTCGCATCACTGGTTTTCTAACATGGTGTAATGTGTGTCATTTTAGAAAATTTGTCTACCACCACAAAGATTGAATCAAATATGTCCTTGAGATTATCAAAACCTAAAGTTTTGACTCTAAACTCCTGCACCAACAAACATTTCCTGCTCAAAGCATTAACAACTTTGTTAGCAGTTCCAAAAATATGTTTAATTACAAAAGTAAAATTTTGCATGTATTCAACCCATTTTGCATGTTTTTGGTTCAACTTATCCTGTTGAGTTACAAATTGTAAGGCATGATTATCACTGTACAAAACAAACTCTTTAGGAACCAAATAGTGCCTCCACTTCTTCAGTGCGTGTATGACCGCATAAAACTCTTTGTCATATGTGGAGTACTTAACCTTTTCCTCATTCAATTTCTCACTGAAGTATGTGATTGGCCTGTCATCTTGGCTCAAGACTGCTCCAATTGCAAATCCACTAGTGTCACATTTGACCTGAAATGTCTTGTGTAAATTTGGCAACACCAAGATTGGTTGTTTAGTAATCTTCCTTTTCAACAAATTGAAACTTTTCTCTACTTATTCTGTCAAGTGAAAATATTTATGCCTTTTCTTCACAGTGTCCATCATCGGTGCACTAATTCCACTAAAATTTCTGATAAATTTTCTGTAGAACCTAGTCAATCCATGAAAGCTTTGAACTTCAAATATACTCTTTGACGATGGCCAATTATTAATCACCTCCACTTTATCTAGATCCATTTTTTAACTTATTTGCAGAGATAAAAAACCCTAAATAAATGAGCTCTGTCTTCAGGAATGATGATTTCTTCACATTTATCAACAACTTTTCTTGCTGTAATCTTTTCATCACTGTAGCCAAATGCTTCAAGTGCTCTATTTCTGTTCTTCTGAAAATTAGTATATAGTCAAGATATACAATATCGAACTTTCCTATAAACTCCTTCAAGACTTCGTTCATCAACCTTATGAAAGTACTAGGCACATTTGTTAAGCCAAATGGCATAACAAGCCATTCATACAACCCTTCATTTGTCTTGAATGTTGTCTTCCATTCATCACCTTCTCTCATTCGGATCTGATGATATCCACTTTTCAAATCAATCTTTGAAATTTTTTTGGCTCCACTCAAACAATCCATCAAATCATCCATCCTTGGCAATGGAAATCTATACCTGATGGTAATCTTGTTAATTGCTCTTGAGTCTGTACACATCCTCCAGCCTCCATCTTTCTTTGGACTGAGCATTGTTGGAACAACGCATGGACTCAATATTTCTCTAACCAATCATTTGTCCATTAAATTTTGGACCTGTCTCTTGACCTCTTCATTCTCCTGTGGCATCAATCTGTACACTGCTTTGTTTGGTAAACTATCTCTAGGTATAAGATCGATGTGATGACTTATACTTTGTATAGGTGGCAACGAATGAGGTAGTTCGTCCACTATTATATCAGCAAATTCTTCCAATAGTTGTTGGATTTCCTGTGGTAAATCATCCACTCTTGTGCTGGTTAAAACAATTCTAGGCTTCCTAACCACAATGAATTGTGTATCTTCTTTCTTCTTAACCTCCTTAAGAAGTTCCTTCCCACTCATGAGAAGTACAGTGTTGCTTACCTCTATTGTCACTTCTTTATTCTTAATTGGTAACAACATGTGAGTTCTTCCATTCTTCTCCAGGGTGTACGTGTTCTTTCTCCCATCATGAATCACATTCCTGTCCTATTGCCACGGTCTACCCAACAATAGATGACAAACATCCATGGGAATGATATCACATAGTATTTCATCCTTATATACTCCTATTTTAATCTCAACTAAACATTGTTTAGTGACATTTACCTGATGCCCTTTTTGTAGCCATGAAACTCTGTATGGGCTTGGATGTTCAATAGTCTCCATCTCCATCTTTTCTACCATCTCTGTAGAAACGATATTGTCTGTGCTACCACTGTCCATGATGACATTCATACCCTTTCTTTGGTCTTGCAAGTAGTCTGAAAAAGTCTGTTCCTTTAGACTGGATTTTCTACCTCCTTCTCTGGCGTTAAGAGAACTTTCTTCATCATCAATGATATTCCACCTTCAACATCTTTTGTCTCAACATTCCGTCCTTGTGCTTCAGCAATGTGAGTCTCACCTCCTTCTTTCTTCTTATCTAGGCATGCATAATACTTATGCCCATTCGTCTTGCAGGTAGAGCATTTTATTTCGCCACCTATGCCTCTTCCTCTTCCTCTGGTTCGACGAAAAGTATTTATGTCTGCATACTGTCCTCTCTGTGAGCTTCCACCTATCTTAGTTTGAGGTTGAGGTTTCTTCCTGTTAAGCCCTAATATTGGCCCATTACCCCTTAATTGGGGCACATTAGATTAGTAATGTTATTTTATTTATGTCGGCTTTAGGCCATTAGTTATAATTATACCTCCTAGTCTCCTATATATACCAAGGAGACATTTCATTGAATCATCTTGTACTTGAACATTGAAGTGCGGTAGGGAGGTTGCCCCTCGAGAGGATTATTATCTGAAATTCTCTCTTTTCAAGGCATTGAGTGCACTTTCCACGGGGTTTTCTATGATATATTGATGTTTTGGTTCTTAACATATGGTATCGAGGCTCAAGGTCTTGAGGTTTCGGCACTACGGTCGAGACACCGTGGCATTTGCAGCTATAACACTGCACAACGTTTCATAAGGAGCGGCTTGGCAAGTATTTAGAAGACGGATAAAGGTACGTTGAGTTCAAAATTTAGCTCTTGAGGCATTATACTTTTCTGAGATATAGCATGTACAAGATAGGGTTGGAATCATCCTGAAATGGGTAACATCGTTTCGCTATAACAATTTATGTAACATTTAGAGCCTGAACTCCGGTAAATTACAGAAATTAGTGATTTGCTTATGAGTAAAGAAGTTTTAGATGCAGGTCATCTTAAATTTGTGAATACACCACAGTGAATTGAGGTATCTGACTAGTTATTGGTTAGTCTCCAAAGCAGGTGTTCGGAGTAAAACAATCATAACTTCTTCCTAGGTATCCAAATTGGGTGGGACTAGTTTTGCATTGGATCGTGGGAAGTCTGTAGTATTTTGATTGAGTTTCAGGAGTACATATCAATTATTTTGTCAGGGGCACACTATACAAGTGAATCTCCTGGAAGGACAAAAATCAACAAGTTTTGGGGAAGTTATACAAATTAAATTCCACTTGGCACATCAAATTTGATCAGACCTGCCATTGAGAGAAGACATATCGAAGGCTTCACATAAGATAAAGGTTTCCATTTTGAAGGTCCCAAGAGTGGGAGATGCTAGCGAGGAAGAAATATTGTCTAAAGCGAACCACCTCAAAATCAAGGTTCAAAAAGTGACACTTGACCAACATGCCACTTTAAAGGGAACTTCTACACCAAATAAGCCTCAAAAAATCCTACTTGGACTCTTGATGAAGGTGAAGAAATGCGTGGGGACATAAATGAACTACAAGCTAAGATAGATTCAATGGAATCCAAGTTGGATACTAAGATGGATTCAATGAGCTAAGTTAGCGGATACTAAGATGGATTAATGGAATCAAGTTGAATCTAATATGAAGTTCAATGGAAACTAAGTTGGATACTAATATGGATTCAATGGAAGCTAAGATCATGAAGATGTGAAAATTTAGTAGCAGAGAGAGAGAATGGTAGAAAGGAGTGAAAATGCATCCCATGAAAATCCTAATTGGACACAAAGGGAAGGAATTGAATCCAAGAATGGAGAAACTCCAACTTTGGGACAACAGAAGAAATATTGTCTAGCAGAACCACCTCAAAATCAAGGTTCAAAAGTGACACTTGGCCAACATGCCACCCAAAAAGGGAACTTCTACACCAAATAAGCCTCCAAAAAATCCTACTTGGACTCTTGATGAAGGTGAAGAAATGCGTAGGGACATAAATGAACTACAAGCTAAGATAGATTCAATGGAATCCAAGTTGGATACTAAGATGGATTCAATGGAAGCTAAGTTGGATACTAAGATGGATTCAATGGAATCCAAGTTAGATACTAATATGGATTCAATGGAAGCTAAGTTGGATACTAATATGGATTCAATGGAAGCTAAGATCATGGAAGTATTGAAAAATTTCGTAACAGAGAAGACAACTGAAAGTGAAAATGCATCCCATGAAAATCATGATGTGGACACAAGGAAGGTGAATCAAGAATGGAGAAACTCCAACTTTGGGTTGAAGACCAACCACGTTCCTAAGATTGACATCAGGAAGTTTGATGGCAAGGACCCAATCACATGGATACTTCATATGGAGCAATTCTTTGATCTCGATAATGTGCCACATACACAAAAGGTACGAATTGCTTCTTTAGATTTAGAACCTAATCAATTTGGTTGGTATCGATGGCTTTTTTCTCG
>SNQJ01S0041396.1:127497-155518 GCA_010110895.2 Picea sitchensis
ATATCCTGGCATCTCTCTAGCTGGTGTCTAATGTTGTTGCGCACCAGATGACACCTACTCTACTGGTATCACTGGGGTCCTTCTCTGACCCTCGCTGATAAGCTCCTCCTCTGCTATGAGGGCCTTATGGACGACATCCTACAAGGTCCGAGGCATCAAAATCCTAACCTTTTCACTTATGTTGACTTTAAGGCCGAACAAGAACCTGTTGACCTTAAGTTTCTCGGTATTAATATGTAGAGCATACCAAAGCAACTCCATAAAATGGGCCTCGTACTCAGGCATCGTATAACCGCCCTGTCTCAAGGTGTTGAACTTGTTGAGCTGACGCTCAATGAATTCCTCTGATATGTACCTCTCTTGGAATCGTTCCTTGAACAATTCCCATGACACGTCTTCAACGACCATGTTCAGTTGTGGCAGGAGAATATTCCACCATAGAAGAGCGCTCCCCTTCAGTTGAAATACCTCCATGCAGACCTTCATGTTGGAGTTATAGTCACGAAGTGAAAATCACATTGCCATATTCTCCAACCATGCCTCGACGACTGCGTCGTCCGGGGCACCAAAGAACTCAGGAAATTTGACCTTCTCGAGTTTACGGTGAATGCTACCAGTACCAATTGGAGTGCGCGGTGGATCCTCAGGGGGTTTCGACACCCTAGCCTCATCTCTGTCCAAATGACTGATCAGTGCCTCAGACATGCACAGAAAGGACCTCATCAACACAACCAAATCACCCACTTCTATCTTCTCCTCCTTGACAACCTGTTCGTCTCCATGGGGGTTAGACCCCTCAAGCATTGATGCTACTGGAGGCATCGTTCCTCCTCCCCTAGCACCCCATTGTTTGCCTCTACGACGTCCTCTAACCATGATTACCTGCACGAATACAATTCAACTTAATTAGCAACATTATAATCAAATATCATATCAGCGAAAGCCGTAGTGTTCCCAAGTCGTAGGTTGAACCCGCTATGATACCATATGTAACGACCCCAGCCATTACGACTACAAGTGAAGCAGAAAGTGCAAAAATTCTACAGCGTAACATTACTCATAAAAGAATAGATCCATACTCCTCCTCCTCCATCCTTTTTATAGAGTTTCTAAGTGATTTCTTTCCCAAATTCCCATTTAATTTATTTTTCATTAATTTAATTCTGAAAAACTTCCCCCGTACACATATCACCCATCCCCATAGTTACACCATAAATTAAATTCATTATTTATTTAATTACTCATATTTCCCTCACCCACCTAAAAGAATTCCTAGAATCACTCCTAGGTGTCCCCATATTCCCTTACACATTTTAATGACTTACGCCCTTACTAAATTCCTGGTTGAGTTCAATTTAGAAAGTTCTTAAAGGCAAGATTCCTTACTAAGTTAGTCATTCTACTTTTCCCTTGTGTTTCCCTTTTTCTTTATGTTTCCCCCTTTTTCCCTTAGTTTCCTAATTCTTTTTAAGTTTCCCTCTTTTCCATTTTATCTAAAACTCAAATTAGCAAGTGTAGGAAATTACCTTTTCCCCTTTTTCTTTTTAATTAATAGATTTTAATTAGCATATGTAACAAACAATCATTTCCCTTTTAAAATTTTAATCCCTCAATATCATTTGATTTTAATAAATTAATTGAATTGCTTCTCGTCACATGTTTAATTATGATTATATTAATTTTTTAGCAAAAGTATTACTTAGACCTAGATTTTAATTTCCTAGGATGGGCAACATTTTTGTTAGGGAAATTGTTTTTAAATCCTTCTTGTCACATCATTCGTTCTAAGTCCATCTAGGTTTATTCACTTACCTATTGAAATCACGATGTGTCCTTCAAGACACGCTAGGTTCTCCAAGGGTGCCACTCACCTTTTTCTTTTTTCCTTGTGCGATGTGCCCTTCAGGACGCACTACATGCTCCAACGATGACACTTGCCTCTTTCCATTTTCCTTGCACTACGTGCCCTTCAGGATGCACTATGTGCTCCAAGGGTGTCACTCGCCTCTTGAATGACTTGGTAGACATGAAAAACCTCTAGATTCAATACTCCTCCATGTGATATTATGGGAGACTAAGGGCCTCTAAGGAATAACACCCCCGCCTTATTGCACACCCCTTAGAATCATTGTGAGCGACTGTTGCAGTATGCCCTCACAACATCGTGGGTCTTCTAAAACTATGTAATCGTTAACCTACAGTTCGAGCCACGGTGGGAGTGCTAGTAGGTTGTGGCAGGGCTATTGTTCACACTGCTCCCTCAATGTCTCTGGTTGTCATGTGTGACCCCTCTACTCCACATGTGAGTTTGGTCGGCAAGCTATCGTCAGCTTGCATCATCAACGAATCATGTCAGAAATAAAATCAATCATCATAACATATAATTATATGCACATATGTCATATCAACAATAATCAAACCCCAATATTCCACTCTCTGACTCGATCCAAGGTCCAAGGGGTTTCATTGATGCCTCTACATCCTTGAGGTCCAAAGTCTTTCACACTCATGGGAACCAGTCAATATCACCTCTCTACATAAATACACAAAATAACATATAATCACATCCATAATGCCTCATAATCATAATCAATGGCCAATAATATAATAATCCGAATCACTTGCAAGCAAGTGTCATCAAAGAATAAGTTCGCTTAATGCGGGGAAGAGCGGGATGTTACATCTTATCCCACATGTACGAGAATAAAAGGGTCTTAGTGGTATATCATGTTAATTTTAACATACACTTGATAAGAAATAAATAAGAGAGGAGACTATGGATCTTGGAGGATTCGACCCTTGGAAAATTGTAGAATATAGTAATAATTTTGCATACTCATTCAACCACCAATATGACCAGTTAACAATGATAAGACACCCAACCAAATATTTCCATATGTTGTCACTCGGTAGGCCAACAATATTCTAATAAAAATTTACCATATGTCATCCAATAAAATCACGACATGTGTCACTTTTTGATATGTTTCCACATGTATCCATTAATTAGTTTCCATGTGGCACCATCCATTTAAATTCCATGTGGATGTAGCTCATTGGTTAATAGAGTGCCATGTTTCACTTGGAGATGTTCCTCATATAACTTAGGATAGGAAAAATATTATTAAAATAATATGGCGGGTTCATGGGTTTACATAAATGCAGAGGTAGGTGAGGAAATCACCTCAGGCCCGTGGTAATACATAGTAAGGAATGAGTTTGAAAAATTCTAAGTGTAGGTGTAGTGGAGAGGAGAGGTAAATAGTTGTCAAATATTCTAAGTCTTGAGAATCGGTCCGACAAACTTTTATATGATATATGAAAGAAATATTGTATCACCAAACCGAGAACCCGTGAACCCGCGGTAACTTATATATTTGGCTAAGTGTTGGAGGAGTTACATAGTAAAGAGTAGTAAAAAGAGGTGTGTGCATTATGAAGGTGGTGGAAGTCAAAGTGCATTGTGAGGGTAGCGGAGATAACACATACTCTTAGGAAATATCACCAACCCACGAACCCACGATAAGGCATAGTAAATAAGACTAAGTCTGGAAAGTATATAATCAGTGACATGAAATATGGAAAGAAATATGGAAGATATGAAAATTAAAATATATATATGGGAAATAAATGAATTACGTGAAATTTGGGAAAGGAAAAAGGAAAGAAATAGAAAAATGGGATAATGAAAATGGAAAGGAAAATAAAAAGAAATGAGAAAATAAAGGAAAAGGGAAATGAAAGTGAACGTGGAAAGGAATAAGGAAAAATGGTTAAGTGTAGAAAATGGTAAGGGGAAAATGAAAGTAATGAGACAATGGGAAAAATTACTAAGTATAAAATGAGAGAATGAATAAAGGTGAAGGGAAAAGAGAGAGAAGATGTCACTTAGAACATTTTTCATATTTCTTCTTGCAATACCTCTATTGGACTTCTGGACAGAAGTATGCGTATATTGGTCATGGAGACTTTGATTTTGATTCCGCAAAATGAATGAAGAAGATGATACTGAGGGCTATGCAATGAAAATATAGTAGTTCAAAAATATTCATCTTCCAATATCGTTGTTTTTTTATTATTCCAGGAGCGAGAATATATAGGTGACCAAATTTTGGTCAACAAACACCTAACCATAGATTCTTCCATTTGGATGAAAATAAGGTTGCAGTTGTAACTGTGATGGAGAGAAATATGTCTCTGATGATAATATGCCTTCTGGGCTTGATAATGGAATAAATGAATTATGAGAATCTTGTTGAGCTAAGGGTGATTGTAAACTTTGCAAGGATATCTCAAATACTGGAATAACTTCTGTAGGGGTTACATCAGTTGGTGACTTTTAATTGTCACCACTTAGAATATCAATACTTGGTCTTCCTAAATAATCAATGCATTGATATTCAAGCCTGGTGGTGGAGGAAGTAAAGTAGTAGGTTGATTTTTTGCAAGGTTTTGACCTTTTGAAGACCTATGAGCAAGTTTTTCTAGATTATCTTCCATTTCATCTTCTTCATTATTGACATCAACAAAAGGTGTAGGAGCTCTATTTTTTTTATTTTTTTTTAAGAAGAGATAATCCTAAAGCAGTTGCATATTGCTTTCCAAGGATATGTTGTTGGTCGTCATTCAATGATATACATTGACAAATAATCTCTTCATCTAAAGTTGTATTCACAAGTTGCGCTACTCGTTGCTTGTAAGAACAACATTGTTCAACAATATCCATAATCACTTACTGCTTGATGCCCTCTTTAGACCGAGGATATAGAGCATTTATAATCTCCAATAGAATGTCCATAAGACCTCGAACATTCTAAATTTGTGTCAAGATCAAACCTAGAATATCAGAATCCATAGATGATTGAGTTGCTTGAATCCTTTCAGTCACTACACCTCTTTGAAACAAAACTGGGAAATTATGTTGACATGTGATATAGAATATACAAATAGTAAATTTGGTTTGAAAAAATTCCTCCCATTTGATATGAACTATCCTCGGCCTCACCTTCATTCCTTCTGAAATCCTTCACTAGTAAAGAATTGCAGAGATTCTCCATTATAGAATAATGTAAGAAGCATATCCTTTCCATTGAAATCCAACAACCACATGTATAAATTTTTGTTCTTTAATTATTTGACCTAGATTAGAAGGAATTTATTTCCTGGACTTAAGTGTATAATTATTTCCCTCAGAGTTGTAGGATGTTTTCACTTTTAAAAGAGGGGTTATAGCTTGTGAATACCATAACAAGAAATTTGAAAAATCTGCATCATTGGCATCACACATCGCAACAAAGAAATGTTCACAAGATACTACTTGGTTAACATATATATCACTCCTACGAGACAACAAAACACTTATATCTTTGCGGAGTTCTAAATTAGGTAGGGTTGTAGCAACATATTTCTTGCCTCTCTAGCTCCCCTCATAAAGAAAGCAACCAAAGCAGGAATTGCAACAAATGTACCAACAATTGACAAACTAAACAAAGTTGCAACAAAATTTTCTCTTTCTTCCATGCTTACCAGTCTTGAGAACCTCAATAGTAGGACTAATTTCCCGAGCCATAAATATTTCACCCTTGTTGTTTTCATAAATGGAAAGGTTAAGAAAAGTTATCCAAGTTTCCCAAATGCAGAAAAATATACGCCACAAACTCATTTTATGGCCAAATTGAGTGATTCAAAAGGGAGGCAATGTATTTTATCTTCTTTACCAAAAAATACCTTCAAAGTTTCATTTTGATGAAAAAAAGGCAATGTTGTGCAAAAATACTTGAAGTCTTCCTTTCTTGTACACAATGATAAAAAAGGTACAAAACTACCTTAAAAATGTGTCCACCTATTCCTCCTTGTGCATTTTCAGAGAAATATTCCCATGATTTACTTAAATGGTTATATTTTTCACAAAAAACATGTCTCAAACTTTCTTAATTTGACCTCAAATGTTTGCAAATGATGTGAAAAAAGTGTCCCTGGAAATTGTTTGCTATAGGAATTCCAGTAGCAAATGGTCACTACGCTACCGAAAATTCCAAAATTGAAACCGCCTCCTCCTGAGTGTGCAATTTGGTACTTTTAACATATGAAAGGTAATAAATCATTACTTGGATGTGTAAAACACCCTCCAAGTTGAAGAGTCCAATTTGGAGGCACACTAATATGAAAAACAATGACGGGTTATAGGAAATCAATGAGAGTATTTACAAGAACAAGAACAATCATATGGGATAAACATGTTGATTGTCAGAAATCAATGAGAGTATTTACAAGAACAAGAACAATCATATGGGATAAACATGTTGATTGTCATTGTATGAGGGTAAAACGTATGTGATATGTTATCAAGAGACAATATAATATTATGATATCACAAGGTATGAATGTCCCCCAAAAGCTAAATAATACTATGTTTTTGGTCCCTTTTAGAAGGATTTGGAAAACGTGGAAGGGAAAATACTCACAGCAGGGCATGAGAATTTTCCAAATATGCCCTAGAATTCAATAAATTATTAATTGAATATTAGAAAACATCATACCTACACCTACCTAAGAATTCCATGTGTTATGCATCTAAGATATCTTGTGATAATGGAGAAATCTTCTGGTTTCTACTGCTAGATCATGGATTTGAAGTGAAACAATATGATCTAAATCACGTTTCTTTCTTCCTCTTGACTGGAGGAATAAAGGGTAAGATATGAAACTGAAACCTTTGTACAATCTTATTTTTGAAACTAATCTACTAGAGTTGAACTTTTTATTCAAAAAATTGGAAGCTGCAAACTGTTGTTAGTGATATCAAATCATAAAGTCTTCAACTACAGCCAAACCTGTGGTACAATTCTATCCATGTGAATGAATGTGATGAAGTTGAACATGGGAAGAATTCATTGGATTAATGATCATTAGTGGACTTAACCAACGCAAGATAACTCACTGTTAATGAAAATGAGTATCAAGGTTTCATAGTACATTCTAACAAGTGTCAAGGAATGAAATGTTGAAGTCGAGCCAATTCGCACTCCAATACCACCTGACACTCAATGGATTCCCAGACGTTAGTGAGGAACCTACCATCAAGTGGTGTTAAAAATGTGGACCGTATGTAACAAAAAATAAAACAAAATGCAAAACAAACACGTATAGAAACAATACAAGAGAGACACGATTTACGTGGTTCACCCAAGCAGGGCTACGCATTCACCGTAGAAATTGCTGTCCTTCCTTTATTATTATCCAACAAATGAAGGGATACAACCTAAGAAACCCGCTGTAACTTCTTCTCTCACGCCTCCTCTCTCGTAATACAATATTCACCACCAACCATAGTCAGCACACATTTCCTCATAAAAGAGGGTTGCCTTATAGGGCAAAACCCTAACATAATTTCTACACTGGTATAGATCAAGGACCTTATAATGAACGGTCCATATTTACAATGAAATTACAATATACTTTACATCGACATGCGGATGCAGGGGCTTTAGCCCCTAACTCCCCTCGGGCTAGGGGCCGCTGTTCCCTGACCCCCTGGCCGGGGATAGGCCTCGAGCCCGTAGAGGGGTACTTCTACACTTCGGAAGAGTGTGCATATTTTTGGGGTGTAAATACTTTATGGGTTATAAACACGGATGAAAGTAAAAAAGACCTATAAATCGTGAAGATAATCAGGCTCCAAAAACAACAATCTCCCACTTGAGACCATTCCCAAATAACTCCACCGCTATTGTATATGTTGGACTCCGAACCTTCTTGTAACTTGAAAATTTCTATCTTCATCTTCATTCTTGAAGACCATCAAATTGAGCAAGAACTCGGCCCCTGGTTACCCCCTTTGTTAACATGTCTCGTGATCCTCGCTAGTGTGTATCTTTTCCATCTTCAATTGTCCATCTTCCAAGATGGATCGTATGAAGTGGTACCTCAACTATATATGCTTAGTCTTTGAATGGAAGGTTGAGTCTTTGTAAGGTGAATGTCACTGGACTCATTCATAGTACAACATGTTGTTCTCCTCCTTCTTTCCCAATTCCTTCTTCTATAAACTTTTATAACCAAATCATCTCTTTACTAGCCTCCTCAAAGAACATACTGCTGTTGAAAGTGCAACAACCTTTTGCGCTTCAAATCCAACTTAATTTGTTCCACCTATAGTAAAACATACCCTGGTGCTCCTCCTACAATCTTTATCACCTACCATATATAAATATACATATCCCTGTAGAAAAGTATATAAACCTCCAAACATAATGTATGTGTGGTAGTACCTCACACCTGAGAATCCACTTCATCGCCTCCCAATGTTCTTTACTCCTGGATTGTTCATATACCTTTTCACAACTCCCACTACATGTGCAATATCCTGTCTTGTGTAACCATTTCATACATCAAGCTTCCAACTGCTGATGAACATGGGACCCTCGACATGTATTCTATCTCTCCCTGTGTCTTGGGACACATTTAATTAGTTAATTTTAAATGGTCATTAAAGGTGTACTAACTGCTTTTCATTCTCAAGATTCTTAAACCTCTCCAACATTACTTCTCTCTGTGTTCACCCGTGAGATATCGGGCCAGGATTTTCCCTGCCTCTTGTTATTCTCATACTAAGGATTTTCTTTGTAAAGACTCCAATCCTTCATCACAAATTAATTGGCTAATTTCCTTTGAGCACATTTATATCCCAGATATTAGGACTCGAACAAGCATGTCATCTACATACAATAGCAAGATAATATAGCTTCCATTTTCTAGCTCCTTTAAAAATAAGCACGGTGATCATAATGACATCTATTAAAACCCTCGTTCCGTCATAAACCTGACAAACTTCAAATACCACCGCCTCTCGGATCTTGCTTTAGGCCACACAAGCTCTTCTTCAACCCGCATAACAAATTCTCCTCCCTTTGACCTCATACCCCGTATTGTGACATAAATCTCTTCCAAATCCTCTCATGGAGAAAGCTGTTTCTTACATCTAATTGTTCAATATGAAATCTTCTACCACAAGACTTAAAAATATTCCTAATTAAAGTCATTTTTAACAACAGAGAAAATATTTCATCAAAATCTACCTTTCTTTTTGTGCAAACCCCTTTACAACAAGTCTAGCCTTTGTACCGCTTTTCTCCATCTTCTTCCTTCAACTTGTAAACCCATTTATCTCCTGCGAATGCTCTTTTCCCCAGTAACCGAACTAAGTAACATTAATATGACACTCATCAAATGAATTTGCAAAGAGTTGGTTATGATCCTATGATTATATGCATGATGAAAAGGTTATTTCGTATATAGTGACCTTTAAAGCATAAAAGGTTACACCTTTGAGATATATAAGCTTTTAATAGTTTATATAGTTTTCATGTTTTTCTTTTTGAGTTTGATATGTATACATATGAATATGCCATTTTTCATATGGAAATGGACTCGGGATATGTCAAGGTAAAGTTTGGTTTTGAAAACTATACACATATGAGTCTTGGACTTGTATACAAAATCATTATTTATATGATCATATTATACATAAAGGCTATAGTTTTATGACTTAAACCATTTGACTTGTATTCACGAGCGAATGTGGATATCATGGTATAAGTTGAAGTGATATGTTAAGGTAATGTTAATTGGGAAATGGTAAGAGTTTGACATAGCACATGGTATATTCTTGGTATGAGGTTTTGAGGTGGCATACACATATGTTATGATATTTGAATGTCAACGTGATGGGGCTGACCATGAATTAAATGGAAAGGATGTGAGCATTTAATCCCATAGGCCCATGCTTTACCACCTCATTTTGCATGGGGTTTTCTTCATTTCGTTTCTCATTTGGTCTGTGAAGGAAGAGCTCGATTTTCGCTAGGGGAAACGACACTCCTGGTGGTTGTAGCAACCGTCTCGACCTCAAATTAATATTATAAAATCTCTCTTTGGAAAGGTATGTACTCGCCAGTATGTGGAACATCTCTTACAAAGTTTTATGATTTAATGAATATAAATGGCTCTAGTTTTGATTAGTATTGAGTGTGTATTTTCTCTTCCCTAATTTTTATCTCATGAAATTGAAATATTGTGAATTTTGTTTGACTCAGGTTTCTATTTGAAAAAAAAATAAAAAATAGTTTTGTTACTACCCTCCATTGAATGCATTATTTTCTCAATTCATATTTTCATTTTTTGTTTTCCTAGACATTTATTTGAAAATAAGTAGTGGATTGTGAAAGAAATTGGACGCTGGGTTAAACCTATTGTTGCTATGATTGTCATATGCCAAGTCTTGACATGAGTTTGAAATTAATTTCATTCTATCCACTATTGATGCACCCAACATTTAAAAAATAATTCAATTTTATTTGTATTGATAAGTATGGTCATGGGTCGAACCCATATTTGATATATGTTGAGTCTTGGATAGGATTTGAATGGAATTTGCAAACAATATGCCCAATGTTGGGAACTTATGCGACCAATATTGAAGTTGTTTTTGTTTATGATGCATTCGGGGCGAGGTTTGAACCCATGAACATAAAATGGATGATTTATTTTGGATTGGGTTTAAAATTTGGATACAGGATGTTCACTCTTGCATTTTTTTTATGCAACCAATAGTGATTTTAGTCAACAATTATTATTTTGTTGAGTTTGTTATTTGGGTTCGAACCTGAGTTTGTGAGTGTTGTTTGCAATAAAAATGTAGATATAGAATTGGTTGGATACTTGGTTATATGGGTTTGAAACCTGGTCATATAAAAAAAATCCATGTATAGTTCGAAAGGAACCATATACGCATGGCCATACCCATTCTCTTTTGAAAATGTTTAAAACCTCATATTTGAAGCTAGTGTTCATGGCATAGTTATGAATTTTCTTTATTTTGGGTCTACTATACTATAGCACTATGAGCACTTATGCTCAGTCTTACTCATGTGCATTATAGAGGCTATGTGCCCTTTTATTTAACTATTGGTTGTCACATTAAAACTCTCATTCTTTCCTATCTACCTAATCTCAAAAACTATACTAGTATAAATGAGATAGTTTAAGAGTCTACGCTTTTTGAGCTCGTTTTGTTATTTCAATTCATCCTCTGATCAATATTGAAGTTTCACCCTATGACTATTTTGACTTATACTTTGAAACAATATTCAATAGCCACAAAGTTTCATAGTTGGGTTTGCATTAAATAAATGTTGGTCGAGTTTGTCACCAATTGTCCATTCAATTAATTTTTTATGATACATGTTTGAGTTGTTGAATATAAATATACAATACATATGTGGAAAAGGATTAAAGGTCTAACATATGGATGGAAATTTTATTTTTATATGAACAAAGAATTATCCCCACATCATGTATCACTTTCGAGAAATTATTCCCAAGTTTCCCAAAACATTCTTCATTTAAATTTCATGGAATTACTCCCCTTGTTTATTTAATTGATTAATATAAACCTTTAAAGAGGATCTACTAGGAAGATTGGTTTATATATGGCATTGATATTGTTTCTAGTCAACGTGATGATGTATGAGAAAAATATTATTTTGATTTGGGTGTAGTAAACTCATACCAATATGTAGTTTGGAAGTATTGCATGAATAAAAAATAATCTAGGCATACAATGGTGTTTTGGAAAGTAGCTTATTAATGTTCTAAAATAAAATTTACACAGATGGAAAATGATATAGGTTATGAAAAAAATTATTTGATTTCTTATAAATAATGAAATCTTCATGCATTCCTATCATCTTATAAGATTTTTCGCTAATTACAATTCCCGTGTCATTATTTCCTTGATATTTATTATTTCATGTTTCATAAATTTCCCTTTTAACGAAATAAATGACTGTTCATATGAAGAAATTTGGTAAAGGAAAGTATAATTCATATATTTGGAACACTAAGTAAAGAGAGGGTTTCCTGTCAGATTATGGTTTTGCTTCCCTATTTTTCTTCATTCCCACTCATTGTTCCTTTGCATGCTTGATTACTTCGTCTTTTTCCAGAGACATAGCTAGGTCATTTGAAAGAAAAATTGTGTTAGATGTTTGATAAACCGTGTCTTGTATAATTACTAATGGGAATATTGATGCATATAGATGATATTTTTAAGTCGCGAAAGTAACCGTAGAGGAAACAAGGGTAACATGGGTCGAAGAGGAAGAGTGCCCAACATTTTTTGGCAGTAAGGAAGAAATAAAAGGATGATATTCTCAACCCATTTCGATTCCAACTTGGAAAATTTCAATCAATTGGTGCAAGTCAACTATTTAAACCTTGTTGGACACCCTACCTTGCCACCACCCCAAGCTCCTCTTGATACACCACTACAACCTCACCCAAGTACAATTTATTTTCCCAAACCACCTATGTAACCAACTGATGATGGACGGGGAAAAATTCCCGCAAATCCTCCTTTTGGCATAGCCTGATGTTCTGATAACCCATTTCCACCACCTCCTTTTATGCATTCCATGCCTCATGTTTCATCTACTGCTTCTATGGTTCATTCTGTTCAAGCTCGTAAAAACTAAAAAATACTACCAATTTAACCTAAAATAGATAAAGGAAAATAACCTGCAATTTCCCCAAGCTGTGAATCATCTGAAGTCTCATCCATACAGTCAAAGCAACCTTCAGCTCAAGCTAAAAGTAATGAAAGAAAAATCACTTTTAATGATATGCACCCTAATATTGATAAAGTGGAAGAAAATAAGTTTGTTGATCAAGAATTACTTAAGCACAAGGATTCTCTTTCAAAGGGAGGCAACATTAAACAAAAAATATTATTTCTGATTTATTTAAGTTTGTAGGATGACATTTCTACATTGACATTTGATGCATATTTTTGGACAACAAACACATGACATTATTTTTTGAAAACTTTTAATATCATGCCACTATGATATTTTTGGAAGGTACAAGTGTATGATGATGTGGCATGTTTATATTGGTTACTTTTTATATATTTCATGATGCATACATATGCATGGTATTTAATTAAATTTTGAAGTTACAAGATAAATGTTGAAAATAAAGAATAAAATACTTAGGGGACGCCACCTATTATTTATGATTTATTTACCCTTATTATTAAACAAAGTTGTCCTCTCCTAACTAAAGTTATTTAACTTTTAATACAAAAGTGGTTGAACTATTCAAACTACTTTTGAAGACATAAAAGAAGGAGAGAAAGACAAATTTGCACATGAGAAAATAGAGAGAAATACTTTCGATAAGGTTTGGTTTTACCTCAAGTGAGAATATCTATTCATTCATTAATTTTTGGGTTTATTTAGAGCTAATTTATCTTGTTGATAGTAGGTTTATTCTAAATGTGGTGAAGAAATGACTAGGAAGAATCGATTATTGACATGCTCCAAGGTCATTCATTCATCTTGAAATTTTGTTTAGTTTTGGTCGGAAGTTCTGAAATTATTTCAGTGATGATTAATGTTACTTTTCCAGAGTCAAGACCATGATGCACTTGTAGCTTGGATTGATCTAGTTCAATTTTTCATTTCTAGTCTTCTTCTTTTGAGACACCAGTTGTCTATGTATAAGTTAAATTACATTTTAGACTTCTAAATATAATTATGATCCAAACCCTCACAATGGTTTGAAGAGATAAAATCGGTTGTAACTCAGGTTGATATCAATAAAATCATCTTCTGATTTCTTCTCATTTAGTAGACTTGTTGTGTGCTAATTTTCATATTTATATTATCTTGTATTTGCTTATTCAACTATTTATAAATTTCATTTTGCAAGGACAATTTTATTTTAAAATTTTATTTCACATAAAATCATACATATTTTATAATAACACCAGATCTAAGAACATATTTCTTTAGGTATGAATGATATTTTTGATAGGCTTGATCCTAGGGTGATAATCCCATCTATCTCACCTATCCTAGTGAGATTCAAAAATGTTTGAGTGAGGATTTTTCCATTCCTCCCTTCAACATTTATTTGGCAACCATACTGGGGAGTTATTTTTTCTCTATGGTTCTTGTATTTTATTTTCTTTTTCTATTATTTTGGATTAATCACTTTACCTACTCCACAACATCCAAAAATAAGGTTTCTTCTTCTTGACCAAAGAAGAATCACTTTAGGTCTTTTTTATTTTATCCTAGAAAATTCCCACACTCCTAAAGAACTTTAACGTTCTTGGGAGATTATCGCTCATGAAATTGAAATCCAAGAACAAAGAAAAACCATTCAAAGGTAGGCTCAAAATTGACCTCCTCAATAGAGGGTTGTATTATTACCACTCAATCTTGTTCATCAAGATGAAAAAAGGTCAACCCCTCAAATTTGATCCTTTTCTTTGAGATAGGAAGAAGAAGAGCGATTTTAAAGAATATTCAGCCAAGGTTTACAATATCTTTATCCGATTCTAAGATTGAGGTAACAAGAAAATCAATATATTTTCCTCCCATGAAATCTACAATGAATTCTTCCAGTGGTTTCGATATTAGTAGAATATCTACTTCATCACAAGCTTCATCTTCTTCAATTATTAGAATCATGTATAGTCACTATAATCCTTTTCAATCAACTACAATTCCTGCAAAAATAATCAAACAATATAGTTTATTCAAATTTGAAGAGGATGTCAATGCTACTCTGTGGGATGTGTCTTCTCCATTAGATTTGGGTCTAACCACCACTCCTCTTCCAAAGTTTCAAGATCATTTGCCTACATTTTCTGGCAATGGAACTATTTCAGTTAATGAGCATTTAATTGATTTTTCCAATGCATGCAATAATATTGGAGCAAATGAAAATGATACATGCATGACACTATTTGTTAGTTCTTTGGAAGGAAAGGTTGCGACTGATTTCTTCGAATTACCGCCTAAGATATTTACAACTTAGGATGAGTTTTCATATTGGTTTAAATCAACATATGTAGAACCTCAAAGTCTAACGGATTTGCTGAAAGATTATAATAATCTTGTTTATAATAAGGGTGAAACAATCAAGTCATTTATTTATTTATTTTTGTAAATAAAAAGAGAGAATATATTACCTTATTCCCAAAAAGAGACATGTGTTAGAAAATAACAACCATAACAACCAGATTTGCCACCTGTTCTTCCACGGGTGTGGAAACCATAACTAGTGGCACAATGCATGTTAAAGACACCTAACCGAGAAATGTGAATGACCTACCACCTGTTCTACCATGAAAAATGGAATCCAAAATAGGCGGTTTGAACTAGAGGTTTTTGATAACAAAAAATCAAAACCACTAACACCAGAGGTTCTTGATAACAGGAAAGAAAAACAACTAACAACAAAAAATTGATAGTAGGATAATTAAACATGAGGCGAACCCAGGTGTCCATCCTGAATGATGATGAAGGCATAAGGTTGATTGCAATTCAGGAAACAATTCTTTGCGAGCTCGCTTGAAAGTGAATTGAATAGGAAATCCATGCGGTTTCTCAGGAGGTTCTGATGTTACCATTGTTCTGCGAGGTCCTTTCTCATATCGAATATGAGGTCGAAATGCTCTGTCGTGAGCTTGAAAATAGGGGGTGAGGCATGTCTATCCAGTATATTATTTATTGGCGCCTCATGATCTTCTTGTTCATGCTAGAATTTGTCCCAATGAATTTCTCGATATACCGCTATGGGGTCGGTTGAGTCCAGTAGTCGCGAAGGAAGCTCCTCTTCTACCGAAAATCCCATTGTGATCATCTCCTCTATGCCTTTATGTGTAGTCCCATCACCACCAACATCCCGTTTTTACGAGGAAAATCTCTCTATGGCTAGGGTGAACCACGACAGACAGGTGTGACTTTAGAAATAGACTCAATTCGAGCATATGCTATATAAAATAATGTGCAAAAGAGATAAGAAAGAGGCCTACCTCGTCCAAACGTTTGATGATGTCCACCATTGAGCACTTATACCCAAAGATTTATACCTGCAACAAGTTCTCAACAAACAAGCAGAGAAAGCATATAGTGATGATATAATAGGTTAGCACATTAGATAGCATAATCCATTAATATACGAAACAAACATGCCCATGGATCATAATACATCTATTTTCAAGATATCAATTTGAAGGGAAAGGAGTATTTCTATTAATAAATGATCAGTAGAAGTGAAAACATTACAAACTCCCGTGTTGGCACGGTTCGGAACCAAGAAACTGAGTTCCTTCCAACTGGGCCTCCACCACTTCAATCCTCCACCAAAGGCAAGCTCATATAAGGGAGACAAAGAGGTTCTCCATCAATAAGGGAAGATATTGGGGGTTGAACATTGTGTTCAGTCTTAAAGGACAAAGGGATGTAGACTCAATAATGAAGTAATAATTTCTCCAGAGTAACTTTGCTTTCAAAGTTGAATTCTCTCTCCTTTTTCCATAGCTCAGAATCGGCTCCTTTATAGCCTTCAAAATGCAACTGAAGGGCCAAGTTGGAATGTTTCCAGTATATGGAAGGCCAAGGATCAGATATCTCCTATCATGACATGGAAACCTGACATTTAATTTTGTTTTTCTAACACAAATCTCAATGTACACGTGTTTTAGTTGAGCAGCCAGTGTATACGCTTGTTGTATAGCTTGCAAGGTGTGTACAAGTGGGAAAATATTTATTTTTGTCTCTGGATTCATCAATCAAGGAAATTAAGTCTGCATAGGGAAATGGAGTAAGGCCCTTTCTGCAAGATTTCATAGGGTGAGGAAACTCTTTCTCTAACAAATTCCCCTTAATGTGTGAGGTTAGAGGAGTATCTACGATGGTCGAAATACATTATAAATAACCCAAAATTGGAGTGGTAGAGAACCAACTGGATGAACTCAATTGCTCATTATATTATGCATTGAATTTGCATACATGGTTGCCAAAAATACACTGCAGATCCATGTGAAAAATATACCATATAAGTGTCTGTGGCCATGAATAGGCAAAAAATGCGGTTATATGCCAATAGTTGTCATAGTCACAAACAAGGCCTAGTAGAAATAGTCTCAAAACCAATCTGAAGATGCATGTATACCATGGAGTACAATTTGATCTCCCGTGATCACTAAATTCATATAGGTACTGGTCCAATGAAAAGGAAGCAACAGCTCAGGAAAGTTGCGGCCACATAGTGATGTCTTCAAGTCTTCTTCACAATCTGCCAAAGGTGCAAGTCTACATCATGTGAATAAAAGAGTTGAGTTTGAACACAATGAGACATCGTTTGATTACCGGACATTAATGTATACCATTAACAAATGTGAGACAACCTACCGATAATGAAAGTAGGTATCAAGGCACCGAGTACATTCTTACAAGTGTGAATAGAGAAGTTGGTGTCTAACACCTGAAGAATCCATCGATCAGGAGACATTGATGTATTCCCAACTGTTGATGGCAGGAGAGACTGCCATTGATGACTACAAGCCTCAAGGTACTCATAATACTCTAGGTCTCGTTTTCGGATAATGGGTTGATGTCTATGGAAAGAGACCCACTGAAAGGAGAGAATTTAAGGCATCTCTCATCAGTCAGAATGAGGTACAAAGAAGGAGCTTCATGATTTGGTGGAAATCAGATGAAGAACAAGTTCACGAACCAACGACCCTATGCATCTTTCGCATGTGACAAGTGCAAGCGGTGCACGAAAAACACCCTCTGAATAGCAGCCAATGATAAAAATGTTGACAAAGGAGAGGAAACTACCAATAAGGCTAATGGCATCAAAGACACTGCACGAATCCCAATTTGTGAATAGATGTCTTACCGTCGAACACAAGGGAAACCACCCAGTCAACGCCCAATGATGAAATGTCAACTATTGGGTTCAAGGTTACCTACCAATGATGAAAGTAGGGCCAGGGTGCATGATAGGAATAAAGTATCATGTGATTCTGAGACTCACTGAGGGTATGGAAGACATGCAAAGTCAAGAGTTCTGAGGAGTGGCTGACACAAGTTGATTGACTTCCTTTGAACAAGAGCATGAGACATATGGTGGACTCTGGCAACATAGACCCAATGATAAAATCATGAGATGCAAGAGGCATCAATGAAGTTCTTTGTAGGGACTGGAAGAGTAACCAGTCGGTAGAGAAAACTCAGTAATGAGCTCAGCTTCCTAAGGCCATGCTAAACCCAAAATTATGATGAATGGACTTAGATAACTTTGTTCTCTGTTCAAAGGCAACACAACTTTTGTCGATATAAGATAATACTCCCTTCCTGCCCGTATTTTTTTGTTTTTTCATAACAAACGAATGTTATGATACAGAGGAGGAAACGAGTGTCACAAGTAAGCAAAACTAGCTCTAGTAGTGGAATGTACCTATGCTCAATGCAGGGAAGTGCATGTGGGAGATGGACACTCGGGGGATGTTCCCTCCTAGGTATAGGGTGTCAAATTGCGATATAAACGAGGCTCTGCTTGGTTGAGGATGAAAAACGACTGAGGAAAATAGTTTATAACACAAAGTGAGAACTGGCTATAGGCTCAATACTGCAAGCAAGGGCATGAGATGAAATCACAACTTAACGCCAAAAAATGTCATTTTTATGTCTTTTAGTTTGCTTGGTGTGAAAAAGGGATAAAATTGTGCCAAGCAAACGTCTTTTCAAATCCAATTTACTAGTGTGAAAATGACAAGTTCACTCGACGATCTTTTCTATTTTTGGTAACGAGTCATAAAAGGTCTTAACTAAGACTCATGATCTTTCAAATCCAATTTAACAAGCGTGAAAGGGACGAATCGCTCGGAAATATTTTCTCTTTTTGGACGAGCCGGAAAAGAGATTAACTCAAACTCATGGATGTTTTTCTAATCAACATGTAATGGGGGAGGCCAAGGCTCCCATACTGGCCTTATGTGGAATGTTAGTATCTTACGAATAATCGACATAAGCTTGGGAAAACCCAAATCTCTGCAAGTCGAGGAGGATAAAGAACTAACGGAATACATAGTCTCTATGATGGCCTGAATAATGTCTCTTATAGGAAAAGACATAGGTGGGGGCATTGGATGCCCCGTAGGAGTATTCCAGCCAAAAGTGATCTCCTCAAAACCAAGAGGGAGAGGACTTGGTGAAATGAAAACTCTTTCTTGTTCAGAAGGTGTAGGATCTGGAATGCTGACGGAAAAATCGAAGGATGCATCACTCTTTGCAATGAGAGTGGGATTGACCAAAGATTTCACTGGTATGACCACTTCTTCAACTTTGGGTTGAAGAGAATGTGTGTCAACAGGGATAGGGGATGCATCACCCTTGTCAACAGGGTGAGGTCAAGAGGGGATTGTAGTAGTGTTACCACTGTGTCAATCAAAGGGGAAGTAGTGCAAGCAGAAACCACAGATTCCTTAGACTTGGAAGGGCCCTTGGGTGAGCCCCACACTTCTGGTATCCCAACGGTAACTAGACACAGGAAGGTAAGGTGATTTCCTTCGCAATTCCTGGAAAGGAACTTAGGATTACAGCTGAGACATCTAAGCTTCTCAATGTCTCCAGCATCATTCACAATGGCTGGTGACATACTCTCACCATGATAGGAAGAGGAGGGAGATTCATATCCTACATGGCGTACAGAGGTTGGAAATGCAACATTTCTAGGGCTCGTGGTGATAAGAGTGGTTCCCCCAACTTGACTAGCAACGATCAAGTGAGAATTGTCAACAAGACTTGCAAAAATAGTTGATCCATCCCCAAAATAATTGACAGAGGTTAGTGATGGAGCACCAGTATGACTAAAATTAACTGGGATAGCGGTAGGCTATGGCATTTGATGCCAAGGTCCAGGTAAATATTGACTTTGAAACAGAGCAGGCCAGGAGGGGTCATGGTTTACCCCCTGTCCCTGTCCGAGAAGATAGTACCCTCTGCCTAACTGATTCAAGGATGTTTGTACATGCATCATCACTGAAGTCTGTGAAGAGACGGAAGTATGGTAAGGAGTACTCGAGTGAGGATATATAGTGCCCCCTTATGAAAGGGTTCCATGAGGAAAACCTGAATCGTAAAACTGGTTCTCCCCGTATGAAATACCCAAGGATACATGAGGACTAGCCATTAGAAAAGTATTCGATGGATATGGCATGGTAGATGGAGGATACATGGATGGGGTGTAATAGGTGGCATAAGCTCCCATATGAATACTGGCTTATGAAAAAGCATAGCTAGGATTGGATTCATAATAAGGAAGGTTCCAACCTCCCATAGGGAGAGTTGGTTGAGGGATATGACTCATATAAAAATAAGTGGGCATCGGAGCCATGGTGCCCCTATATCCAATGTTAGGATTCATATAAGTGGACCAGGGAGAGGATTTCATGGGTGAAGGCATATCAACAACAAAATGACTAGAGACCCAAGGTGCGGACTGAGTGTTATAGTTTTGCATACTATTGTGAAAAACGAAAGGATTTTCCCCCATGAAATCAGTAGGCCTCAGGGGGTGGGTAGCAGTAAATGAGGGAGAAAAAGAAAATCCACTATGCATGATAATAAAACTCAATATATACTCTTAAGGCCAACTAGTAAGCAAAGAGCACACCAAAAGTCAAAAGGCCAATATGAATGCAAACGAGTTAAAGTAGTTGAGTGGCCTCCCTCCCTAAAGAAGGTATGTCTCGTCCAAGAGGGACCTGAGACTCCTTGCTAAAGATCGGAGGTAACATAATCAGTTATAGGGGCACTCGTGGGCTTAACAACCAGTTGGTCAGATCCCCCCGGAGAGGTAATCCTCCATAAAGGTTGTGTGTTGTCTGACCCCTATTTGACCTAGGGTTCTTGTAGAGTAACCCTTGCAAGTAACCTATGAGATACCTAAGTCAATAAACTAATAAAACACTGTATAACCGATGCACAGGCGAGCAGTCATAAGTATGGATCACCACCATATGGGCAGGGTAAAAAATCCAAAAACCTTGAGAGTACCACCTCTCATGTAGGTATGAGCACTAGCAAGATCCCCAAATATGAATAAATCCATATAAATATCTCTAATGCTAGGCGAGTATCCAGGGGATATCCCTTCAACCAACATCGCACGACCTTATGATTAACTCTGGTGTGAGAGAAGCCTCCTAATCTTACCAATTATACAATGGATTTCTCCACTCCCTGACTCAGACACATATGTTGGTTTAATTGCCTTGGATAATTTTACTCACAAAATCCTATTCCAAGGCACTAAATCCTAGGCTAGTTTGTGCACCCTAGAAAATAAAATCGTTACTAATAATTTTTAAATTATAGCATTGATTTTATTGTCGTGATTACTCAAAAAGGTATATGGTGATGAAACCAATGGTGTTATGACTATGCAAGAAAAGTAAATATGAAAGTAATGAAAAGTCCTAACTTTAACTTTTGATGAATGATATGCTCCTAAAAACAATGCAATTTTCAAATTCAAATCTGCGATTCAGAAGTAAAGATGCAATCTTTCACTCTATGCACTAAGCTAATGATAAGAAAATCAAAAGACAAAAATTCCAAGAAATGAAAAAAGCCTATGTACATCATAATACATATATTTGCAAGATATCAATTGGACGGGAAAGGAGTATTTCTATTAATAAATGATCAACAGAAGTGAAAAAATTATAGACTCCCGTGTCGACACGGTTCAGAACCAAGAAACTGATTTCCTTCCAACTGGGCCTCCACAACTTCAATCCTCCACCAAAGGAAATCTCATATAAGTGAGACAAAGAGGTTCTCCATAAATAAGGGAAGATCTTGGGGGTTGAACACTGTGTTCAAACTTAAAGGACAAAGGGATGTATAATAAATAATGAAGTAATAATTTCTCCAGAGTAACTTTGCTCTCAAAGTTGAATTCTCTCTCGTTTTTCCATAGATTAGAATTGGTTTCTTTATAGCCTTCAAAATGAAACTGAAGGGACGAGATGGAACATTTCTAGTGTATGGAAGGCAAATGATCAGAGATCTCCTATCGTGACATGGAAATCTGACATTTAATTTTCTTTGTTTTGGCACAAATCTCGATGTACGCGTGTTGTAGTGGAGAAGCCAACATATATGCTTGTCGTATAGCTTGCAAGGTGTGTACAAGTGGGAAAATATTTATTTTGTCTCTAGATTCATCAATCAAGAAAATTGAGTCTTCATAGGGAAATGGAGTAAGGCCCTTTTTGCAAGATTTCATAGGGTGAGGAAAATATTTCTCTAACACCTGCGTCACCCTTTCATTACCAGCAACCTGCAAATGTTGAGGAATTTCCTCCTCCATGATGCAACTTCCAAAATTTGGCTCCGATATTTTCAACTGAGGTGTTGCCTAGATTTCCATGGCCTAATTATAATTATAAAGGGACATATTATCTCACGGGGAGGGCTGGAGATCCATAGTACCAGTGCGGTGGTGTTGGCCTTCTTGGCTATAGTAGGTCGGCCCGCCTTTGGGCTTTCCTCTTTCACGGGGCATGTAGAAACCAGGAACGATGGAGGAACTGAAGAGTTTCGATCGAGGAGGAAGGATAAGAGAAGAATCATGGGAGATACAAATCAAATTAGCCAAGGGAGTATGATAGACTAAGGGGGGAAGACAGAGGTAAAACTAGTAAGGAAATACAGAGGTAAATCCAGTGATAGAACCCTGCATGATAAATAGCGAGGTGATGGCCATATAGGCCATGAATTTTGAAGTTCCATGGGTGGATGCCATCGTACCAGTTCCTGTAATCTAGATGTGAAATTCCATTAGAGATGCTAGACTGTCCCAGCACTCTCCTCTCTGTTCTGTGTAAATGTGGGGCATGTTAAATGAGTTGGGGAGGGTGCCGACAGTGAGGGGATTTAATTGTCTCTACTGCCATCACAACATGTGGCATGTGAGATCCAAGTGGAACCCCATAAGGGAGTGGGTAATCTTGACAGGCTAAGTCGTTACAATGTTGGAGCAATTTTGAGTTCAGATGAACTTAGGGATTAAGAAGGAGGATTTCAGTCTGGGTTGTGACTTCCACATTAGCTAGATGGTCATCTACTTTTTTGGCTTCACAATTGACGTGTGAGGTGATGAGCATGAAGTTGGGACTAAGGATAGCTTGAATATGCAAGAGAGGTCCCAAGAGGCACCAAATAGGTGTTATTTTCTCTGGATACGTCCCACTGATAATTTTGGTGACCAGTGTGATGATTACTTTTGAGTCACCTTCAATTATTAGAGGCTGCAGGTTGAGCTTGAAGGCTAGTTGAATTCCCCTGATGAGATCCCAAAGTTATGTGGAGTTATTGGTATCGTATCATAGAGGACCATCACGAAGGTGTTGAATCTTCCCTATGATGTCACGTATAACCGCCCCAAAACCTGCCAGTCTTGGATTGCCTTTTGAGGCACCATCAAAGTTTAGTTTCCAAAACCCCGTGGGTGGACATCTACAGATTATGGGACTTTGTGCTATAGGGATAGGGGGAGAATAAAGAGAGAGAGAGAGGTCTTGAATTTTGTCTTCTTCCATGAGGAGAGAATGATGGATTATGGTGGCTCTTTAGGAATGTTGTCTAGATTCCAAGATTGAGTTTGAATAGTTTCCCAAATGTTGTCCACCATTTTGGACCATATTTTGGAAGGGGTGGAGCTTTGGGAGTTGAATATGCGTCTATTCCTTTCCTTCCATAGCTGCCAAACTATGAAACCCTAGGATTAGGTGCCAGATTCTATTGAGGAGTTGGATTTTGAAGTCACACAAGCCCCAATTTTGAATAGTAGGGACTAGGCTTGTTCGATCTTGTTTTCTTGTCCTCATGATAACTACATCTTGATCCCAAATTATGTTGCTATTGGGACATTGGTTGAAGAGATGCTCCATTGTTTCTTCTTTTTGCTGGCACAAGTGCCATATTGGGGGTCCAATAAATCCTCTCTTTTAAAGGTTATCCCATGTTAGAAGTCAATTCTGGAATAAAATCCATAGGAAGGTCGAAACCTTAGGCTAGAGTTTGGTTTTCCATATTATGTGCCAAATGTGATCTTTCCCTTGCTTATGGAAATTCTCATGAAGTTGATAGGCTTCCTTAATTGTGAAAGTTCCAGTTGGGGAGTACCCCCATCGAAGAATGTCCTTTTCTTCACTGATAAGTATCTTCATGTTTCCCACTATTTCTATCCATGGTAATATTTCGATATTTTTCGGAAGGTTTAGCTCCCATGCAAGAAGTTTTCAACTGCACCAGGGAGATTGACCAGTGTCTGTAAGCCATAAGTTTGCTACTTTGAGATGTTCCAAATCTGGTAACTAGTTTTGGTAGAGGCTAAGACTTTCCAATGATTGAAAGGGAGGTTGCTACTTCCAAGCATCTATCTAGAAGTGAGCCAAGTGACCATTTTGAATTTCCCAAAAGACATGTTTTTGGATGACTGGTTGATTTCGCCAAGATGCATTCCAGATGTTGGAACCTTGGATCTATTCTTCAAGCCTAATGAGTTGTTCTTGCAGAGTTTGGGGGGTGTATTTTTTCCTCCATAGTTGTGCCCACAATTCTTCGGAGTGTTTTAACCAACACCACCATATTTTTTCTCCCACAACATTAAGTTTTCATGGGTCATGGAGGCCTAATCCTCCCATAGAAGTGTGTTTGCAGATTTTTTCCCATCCTATGAGGGCCCATTTTTTTCCTTATTTATGACCATGCCAGAGGAAATTGCATTGGAGGTTTCTGATTCTCTTGATCACTGTTTGAGGTGCAGCAAGAGATGAGAACATATAAGTTGAAATAGCTTGGAGCACTGCTTTTAGAAGAATGAGTATGGTAGGGAGGTTTAGGGTTGTGAAAGTCCAAGAGCTGAGGAAATTGGAGATGGAAAGGAGGAGGGAGTCCTAAGAGATATTATGGGCTGCAGAATTTGTGAGGGGTACTCCTACATAATTGGACAGAAGGGAGTTGCGTGGGATACCTAGAATGTGAGATATATAGTTCTAGATAGCAAGGGGTGTGTTGAAAAAGAAAAGATGAGACTTATCCAATTTGAAAGTTGTGCCAGAGGCCTCACTAAAGTCTGAGATGATGGTTTGGAGCTTAGTGGCCTCCTTGGATGTGGGGGTATTCAGAATCATAGTATCATCAACAAATTGGCTATGTGAGGTTGTGGGTTGGAGACCATCAATTGGGATCCCTTGGAGTTTACCATCAAAGATCGAGGATGATAAGTAAGGTCCTAATCCTTCAACCTTAATGACAAAGAGAAAAGGGGAGAGGGGATCCTCCTGAAGGATGCCACGAGAAGGGGATAAAGGCTTTGAAGGTACCCCATTTACTAGTATGGATAAGAAAGCTGACGAGGTGAGTTTCATGATCCAGCATATCCACTCTTCACTGAAGTCAAAGGTTATGAGAAGAGATCGCATGTAATTCTAGTTGAGTTTATCAAAATATTTAGAGAGATCAAGTTTTATAAGAATACCTGGAGTGCAGGTGGACTTGAGTGAGTGAATCACCTTGTGAACCAAGATGATGCTTTTCATGATGTGCCTCCCCTCTACATAACCTATTTGTTCCTTTGAGATAATGTGGGGAAGGATGGGTTTGAGACAGAGGGCGATAACTTTTGTTATTATTTTGTAAATGACATTGGAGAGCATTATTGGCTGGAATTTCTTTGGGTTAGTGACGCGCTCCACTTTTGGAATCAGGGTGAGGAAGGTAGCATTGAGGGATGAGAGTACTTGGCCAAAGGTTCTGGATTCCTCCACAATTTTCCAAACTTCTTTTTTGATCATCGACCAACAATAGTGGAAAAAATTGGTAGTGAATTCGTTCGACCCCAAGGCTTTCCCAGGGAGAATTTCCTTAATAGCTTGGTCTACCCCCTCCTATGAGATTGGTCTCATTAAGGCCCTATTATTCTATGCAGTAATAAGGTTCAGTATGTGTTCCATCACTTTTCAAATGGCAAGAATTCTGTCGACTGGAGGTTCTGATAGTAACTCTTTATAATAAGTTACTAGCTCCTCTTAAATGTCAACATGATCTAGAAGTGTGCTACCCTATGAGTCCTCTAGATTGGTGATGCGGTTGATGTAACACCTATGAATCATGGAGCGGTGGAAAATTTTTGTATTATTTTCCCCCCCTTTTAACCACTGCACTCATGATGTTTTCCTCCAAAGGACTTCCTCCTGCTTGTGATGCTCTTCAAGTTGTGTATTCAAGGAAACTTCCTCCTCCAACAGGGATTCCAAATAGCTAGAGATGATAGATTTTTGTTGAATTCCCTCTAATTTTTTTTCAAGGTTTTTAGCTGGAAGGTTATCCCCAGAGACATTCTTATTCAGTTCTGAATTCGTTACTTGAATTTTTTTTAATCCTTATGGAATTTGTACATACAGTAGCCATGTTTTATTTCTGGGCCATCAATATCTGGAAGAGATCCAAAAGGAGTCTGGGTTCTTTGTGGAACTTATCAAAGCGAAAAGGTTTATATTTGGAAACTAGATATAGTGTGTATCCAAAGATGCACTAGCCAGTGATCAGAGCCTACTCTTGGAAGAATGTTGGATTCAATAAGTGCTCCTTCAAGCATTAGATTTTGTGAGACTAGAAAACGATCTAGTCTATTGGTGATGTGTTGAGTTCCTTCCCTCTTGTTATTCCAGGTGAAGGAGCCATTCCTGATTTCAAAGTTGAATAGATGGATCTTATCAATGCCAAAAGGCTTGCTGGTGTGTGTCTTAGTCTAGACGTTTCCTGGCCTCCTTTTTTGTCTTGGTCTAGACGTTTCTGGCCTCCACTTTTTTCCTCTAAGGTGAGAATCATATTGAAGTCCCCCCCTATTATCCATATTTCTTATCCTCTTAAAGAATTAATGTAGGATAAGTTTTCCAAGAAGTGATCCTTCTCATGAGCGAGATGAGGTCCATAAGCATTGGTGATGACTTCTTATTTGCTTGAACCTATAGCTCGATAATGTATTGATATTGTACTTGTCGTTGAATAGGTTGGCTCCAAAATGATTGTGGTAGGGTTCTCGAGAATAGATAAACCTCATGCTTCCCATTTTGAGTCTATGTAAGTGAGGTTACAATGTCTCCAACATCTTTTGAGTATTTCTTATGCCATGTCACTAACACATTTGGTCTCCTAATGTAGGAGGATGTCTAGATTTTCTTCCTTAATACAGTTTCAGAGAATCTTGTGTTTGGATCTTCCATTAAGGCCTCTAATACTCCATGTTATGATATTCATCATTTTTAATTGCGTGGGGAGGAGAAAGAAACTTCAGAGAGGCACTGGAATTGTCCTGAGTTGATCATAAAGTTTCCTACCTATTTGATTAGTTGTTGGGCCATTTTCCGTCCTCGTGGCTTGACTTCCTTCTTGTTGTGCTTAGGGTCTAGATCCATCTCCACGTGTACTCCTAAGCAGGATGTGGCTCATGCTATGGAATCAGTGAAGACTTTTGAAATTTCCTTAGTTTCTCCAGTGTAATTGTTTATAGTTCCTTTCTGTTGAAGGCCTCCTATATCTTGTTTAGGTCTATTTCCTCCAGTTCCCTTTCATTAATCTGCATTGTGGTATCTCCACCACCTTTTTCGAGTTATTTTTTTGGGAATCATTGTGTTGGGGGATCCTAGTGTAGGATTCTTCTAGTACTAGATCCAGAGCATGTTGTTTTTTCCCCTTGTCTTTTCATGGATCTGAAGTAATATGGATATTTTCTACTTCCTCTAATTTCAGAAGATTTTTGAGTGCGTTGAAGAAGTTATTGATAGAGATTTTCTTATTTCCTGACTGAGTCACTTTTTTCTGAGGAGGTCTTCTGCGGCTTGGTACCTGGGTGAATCCATCTTTCTGTTTCTCCTCTGCTACTTGGAAGACTACTGCATTGAGGAGGAAGTCTCTGAAGAGTTTCACATGTTCATGACATTTCCGGTATCTAAAGGGGATGTGTTCATAGTCTATTATATGATTCCATTCTTCATCTTGGTATTTGATGGTTACAGAAACTGGGAGGGCTTTGGATATGTTCATGTAGACACATATCCTTGCATAGGAAGTATATTTTCTCT
>SNQJ01S0041397.1:5212-15764 GCA_010110895.2 Picea sitchensis
GTTATGACATTATTTTGATCTAGGTTGCATGTTGAAGCTATGACCATCATACTAACCTTTGGTCAAAATTAAAGTCAAGGTATTAGATGGATTAAAGTTGAGATCATAGAGTTTATTCTCTAACCTAACTTTTTGTCAAGATAGCATATTGTCTTAGTATAGAGAAGACGGGTTGAAGAAAGCACTTGTCATCTTGAGTAAAGGAGACTTGGAAAAAAAGCAACACACTCATTCTTGAGGACAAGACTCCAGTAAGTCTGCCAAAACCACTATAAATACAAGGCACCAGTCTCTCATTTGACACATTCTCATAATTGCAGAGAGCCAGTTGTGCACACTGCAGTTGGCAGTTTTGTGCGCAAGTTTCTAGGGAAGGTGTTGCGTCAGTTTCTGGGTAGGACTATCTGAACAGCTTTGTTTCTATTCTTGCTTGGTGCATTAGCCTTGCTTGGCTATTGATTGCTACCAGTATTCTTCTCTGTCAAGGTCAAGGTGCTCAGAGGGTGGCTTAAGATTGTCAATGATAAAACGAGCACGATCTTTCATATTCTAACAAGAAGAATTCTAGATGATTCTCCTGTGTAATGCAGTGAGAAAGGAGATCTGTTGAGTTGGACGTGTCTGTGTTTGAGCACAAGGTGAACATGTGAATTCCCATAGAGTTGGGTGCATCGTCATGAGACAAAGATGAAGACAATGTATTAGCCTCCTCTAAGCAGAGAGTTGAGATGATGAACTCCAAATGACTCTCATGTGTAATGCAGTGGGAAAGAAGATCTGTTGAGTGGACGTGCTTGTGGACAAGCACCAGTGAACGTGATCCTAGTGGCTGAGCACTAGTGAGTGTGGTTCTCTTGTTAGACGCAGTGAGATAGAGATATGGACATCCCTATGGATGTGCCCCTAGTGGCTAATCACTAGTGGGTGTATGAGATCAATTGCTATATTGTTCAAGAGTCAGACCTGCCTATAACCTTAATTGTAATGTAAAGGGTACAGGTCGGCCCCGCCTTAATGTAATTTATAATTAATGTAAAAGATAATTAATCTGGTTAATATTAATTATATTATGAGATAGAGAGGTCAGCCATGTTGTGCCAATAAACACTCTTGTTGACAGATCAAGTCTAATATAAGTAATGGTAAATTCCCCATTGAGGAATCATATCTTTGGTGTGAGTTTGGAAATTTCAACAAGTACATCTTCTTGGGAAAAGTGCACACCTCTCTTGGGCATTGGTCTTCTAGGGTTTTGCAAGCACCCATTTGTGTGCTAGGTTTTCTTGGTGGTGAAGGCATCTTTCTTGAAGAATATAGCAAAGGATTGGTTGGGTTTTATTCCCTTGTTGAAAAGGGTTTCTCAGGAAACTTCTTATGTATTTGTGCATGGTGTTTCTTCTTGTGATCTTGGTTACTACAACTAAATTGTTTATGGTTTAAGTTAAATGCTAAAATGGATTGAACTTCATGCTTAAATCTTGCGTATTGAAAAATCAACAATGGCTTCAGATGTTGTTGATAGATCTATTTGATATGGAGATGGAAGCCACCATGATCCTATGTGATAACCAGAGTTGTATAAAGATGATGTGTTCCATGATGAGTCAAAGCACATAGAGATTCAGTATCACTTCATTCATTATATGATGTAGAGAGGAGCTAGAAAGCTCCAATATGATAGCACATACAAGCAGGTTGTAGACCAAGCCTTTGTCTCGTGTAAAGTTTAAATACTTTTGAGACAAGTTTGGTATAGTCCGAAAGGACCTCCCTTGAAAGGGGGAGTAGTGTTGATGATACTATGGTATCCTGACCAATAGCAGGGAGCTCAGTTATGATATTATATCCTATGGGACTGATCATCCCTGGACAGATCCTGAAGGTTCGTAAGGACGAGCTGCCAGAGTACTTGTGCATGTATATGCTAGCTTTGGTCAGTAGTGGTAGCTCCGTTAGGATTTTATATCCTAGGGAATCTTTTGATTCCTGGGCAAATCCTTTGGATTTATCAAAGTACCACAAGTTGTTGTGATACTAACCTAGTGTTGAACATTTATAGCTTCGTGTTGATGTTGTTGATGGCAGCCTCATGCTGAAGATTTCTAGCTTCATGTTGATGATGTTGATGTCAACCTCGTGCTGAAGATTTCCAGTGTTGTGTTGATGTTGTCAAGATGCCAGCTTCCTGTTGAAGATTTATAGCCTAGTGATGATGTTGATGATGTTCCAGCATTCGTGTTGTGATACTATTGTTGTTGATGTTGTTTTAGCCTTATGTTGTTATTGATGATGTTGATGTATTAGTGTTATACTAATCCATGTTGATGCAGATGATAATGATGTCACTTCAACTTCTTGCTAAAGAAGATGATGATGTTACTTTAGTCTCATGCTGAAGATGTTGATGATATTACTTTAGCCTCATGCTAAAGAAGATGATGATGTTACTTTAGCCTCATGTTGATGAGGATGATGATGCTACTCTAGCTCTATGCTGTGAATGATAACGATAAGAAAAACTTCCGATGATTTATAGATATGCCAGTCAGCGTTCCAGATGTTGTTGATCTCTCTCTCTCTCTCTCTCTCTCTCTCTTGATGATGTTATAGAATACCCTTCTTCTCTTGATGATGTTATAGAATACCCTTCTTGTTAAAAGGGAGTGTTGAAATATTGTAACTGCAAAAAATATTATATTTATTATTGAGTTATTATTCATTAAATCAATCCCCTTTTGTGGATTGATGATGTCAGGCATTGTAATTGACCAAATCCCCTTTTGTGGATTGGTCAAACCCTAAATATATTATGCAAATTGAGAAGTCGACCCCTAGGCTAATTAAAATGGTTTTAACTACTAAGAAAACAAGTCAGCCCAATCCAGTGAAGAGACACCTTTCCAGTACCTGCCAATTTGTATAAATAAAGGAAGTCAATGCCTCATTTGATCACTCACTCATTCACTCATCAAGTATGCAAGTTTGGAGCGCTGCAATTGGGAGAAGAGGGAAGAGAGAGGCACATTGCTTAGTGCTAGATATTCTCTAGTGTTTTTGGTTTATTGTCTTGGCGTTGTATTCGCTATCTATATTAAGGAAGTTTTTGTTGGGTTTTCTTCCCCATGAGGGTTTCCCAGGATAACTGTTGTGTATCTTGTGATTATGTTTCTCTTAGTGATCCTACCTATGTTATTGTTATCTAGGAAATTGAAAAGAAGCCTAATAATAGCTCAAAACTTAACAATCATACCTCAAGTGTGTTGAGCCTTATCCATTCTTCTGAATAATTGATAGTATACATACTCAACTAGTTATACCTCACACCTCTCACACAGATCCCTGCGATTAGGAACCATTTGACAGGGATTACAATTTTGTTATCATTTGTAAAATACCTTGAAAGCAACCGTACAACCAATTGCCCCGATCAATGCAAATTCATTTTCTATCTTTATGGAACTCAATAGCATTTCCTTTTTGGTTCAATCTCTTGTTCCAAAAGGGCCATCATGCAAAACAACTACTCTTTATACACTAGCCTAGTATTGAGGCATTCCCTAAGCATGCTCTACTCATATCCTCCAAGAATTGGTATGTAGTTCCTCTTCACATCCTGTATAAGAATAGGTACCCCTTTACTTGGGAATCAAAAGTTACGTTTATAAGGATTTCACTACTTAACGTGATTAGTCAAAATCTAGGTTCAGGCCCTTATATTTCTAATATAAGCACCCTTTGCTAGAACCACAAATCCCTAAAATATACCTTTTATGTTCAACCATGAGCTCATACTCCTTTATTGTCCATCCCTCTTGCTCTTGACTATTTATCACTTATGGGCCTGTTTAAGACACTCGGCTCTGTATCCAACATGAACAATAGCCAAAAAACACAAAAACATCATCAGATTAACCTCAAATGAGTAATTTTGTTGGAAACTCGGAACTTTTTTCGAACTTTTACCTTTTATTTTGGTCTGTGGGATTTGCTTTCTAGAATGCAATTCCCCATAACTATCATTCACAAGGAACGAACAATTCCATTTCTACACTGTATCCTTGTGGGTACACACATGATTCCTTAGAGAAAAAGTTAAAATAATCCCCTGTGGGCTCTAAAAAATTAATAAAATATCCCCATTATTTTGTATAGAATTAAAGAACAAATACAATCAGAACTTTTGACACGAGTCACACTAAAAATGGCTGAGAAATCAATCCATTTTTTTGAGTTTTTCATTCTAACCCTAGGACATGAAACAATGGTCAAATTTGTTGCAAGAATTCTAATTGCAGGTTTATGGAAACTTACCTCTGCCATGGCTAGACAAGTATTGCACATCATGTCATTCATATGTGAAAATGAGAGTTAAAGCTACTTGCTATTTTATTTTTACTTTATCCATTTTGATCCTTGTACCTCTCGTTTTTATGCATACTTGTACCATTTTACTTTCCAGTTGTCTCTGGTTGAGATCGCAAGTGGTAGACAGAGACCCATACTACTTTGGGCTCCAAAGTAGTGATACCACAGATCTCTTCCCATCCTCTCTCATCGAGAGCTGTGCAGAGCTGCCACTCCAGACTGCAGGGTGCCCACCAGTAGGACAGAAGACAGACCAGATCTCACGGACCTTAGGATCAGATGATCTCTACTCTATACATGCCCACAGCTCCACCCAAGTAGCCAGGCCTCCATCCGAAGCTTCTTCACTGCAACTTCAGATGGTAAGAGAGTCAGACTTTCTCGTGGCTGTGCTTCCCCAGGTTCACACAGCCTGGCCCCACCAGTCCCAGTCACTTGCCTGGGGATATCATCTGACAGAGAATTGGTCATTTCAGAGCAGTTGACAACATTGAGGTGTAGGATACCCTTCCTCGGCCACCTTCTCACTTGGAAGCCAACTTCAGCCAGCCTTGACATCCTCTCCCTTGTCACAGCTGTGTTGCAATGATCTCAGCTTCTATCACTTTAACATGTACTTTAGCACTTAGATCCTTCCTATATTTATAGTTATTTCTGCTTTTGTTCTAGGAGATGCCTTTCGCACTTTCACATTGTACTTTTATTCACTGGATGTCCTTTACAGCCCCACTGATCTACTCTTGTGGTCATTTGTTGTACATTAATAAAATTATCTTATCTTATCTTCTCTTACTTGTTGCTAGTACGGTGTTTAATTTTCACATTTAGATAGTCATTTTAACCATTCTTGATTGTTCTAAATCCATTAGTACCTTCAAATTCCACACCATCACTAGAATTCTCTATGGTCAATTTTGCCTTCAGCTTTAGTTCACAGAATCCTGATTTACTGTATATTAAAGATTCACCTATTAGCAACAATATCAAAGAAGCTCATCCTTGTGAGCAGGCATCACTCTTCTTACTTTCTAATAGAACGAACTGGAGAATAGAAGGAAGGCGCGGCCCTTTGAAATGACATGATCGGTAAAGGTTAAGCTTCCCACACTGTTTTACATTTCAAGCTAGACAAAGTAGTGCATTCAAGGAGCACGACAATGCAAGCTGTTTAAAGGAACCTGTAAAATAATCAATATTAATCTGAATTTTTATAATAGATTGTCCCAAAAGCAAGTGATCCCTTAGAAAAATATTATGTACTAATCAGAATGTGTTATGTATGTTTTGAGTTCAAATTACACTATTAAAAAGAGACATGAAAATGAAATCTATACAGTAAAATGTGAAGCTATCTTGAAAGGCATGGAAAAATGGAAGCAAAATGACACGCTAAAATGACTTCTTGAAGAAAGGAAATTCTAGTCCAGTACATGGGGATCATATTGCAAATTTTTACCACAATCTCCTACCTCTTAATCGACTCTCTTTCCTTTATTCCATTTTACTTACATATCTTGAAAATAGCCTTCTGAAATCTAACACGTGGGGCTAAAAAGAAAACAAGATAATTGACCATTAGTAAATAAACGGCATAATAGATCATGTAAAGGAATTACCATTCTTCTATTTCATCTCCATCCATTTCCCCAGGAATCTCATTTAGGCTGCTATTAATATAAGCATGACCAATATTATTAGATTTTGACAAAGCATGACAATCAGAAAACAAATCATCTAACTCAAGTGAATCAATTTCAGCTGCTATTTCTTCTTCAAAATGAAAATCCCCTCCTTGTTTACAATCTCTGATAGACTCTAGCTGCACTTGAAGAACTGGTTGTGCTAACAAGTGCTTGACTGGTTTATATTGAGTAGCCAAGATGGATACTCCACAAGTCCCTGAAAGACTACCTGATACCCACCGCTCAGAGAAAATTTCAATCTGTATCCAAAAATAGCCATCCGAGGGATCAGTATTTGTCTACATGAAATTGAAACCTTTGCAATATTGTATAGCAACCTTTTTTAATCTGCTATATTTAATATTGTAGAAACACAGAGTAGGTGGAGAAAAATAGCTTAAATGACATTGGGTTAATAAAGTTTGCCTCATTTCTTTATTACTAGACAAAATTGAAGAGGATATGCAGTGGAACTTCTCATATAGATTGTATTGATGGTTGCCAATAAGAATTTCACACTAATTTATTAAACTCTAAAATTCTCCTTTTAAAGTTATATTCCCTACAACTAAGTGATGAAGTTCAAAGTAGTAGGAAGGATCATAGAACAAAAGGCAAGATGCGATTCATAGCATTGACCTTTCGAACTAGCTTACAGTCAAGTCATTCAGTTGAGGTGGGAACAATTCTACCAGCTAATTCATATAATTTTTCCCTCTAGATAATTTCCTGTAGAATATTTTTCCCAGAATGCTGTGCTATCACTATCCATCTAATTGAACTTCAAACAGGGGCTGTTATTTATGTTTGATTTCCCTTTTTTGTTGATATTCAACTTTCTTGTAGCCTGAACATTAAACATATGAACTGACCCTCTTTTCACGAGAGGACCGCTCCACCTGCCAGAGTATTGGGCCTCGAATGGATTGCCACCTGTGCAGTTGTTCATAAAGAAAAATAGGTATTGTCAAACTCATTAAGAAACCTTAGTCAAAACTTTTCTTACATAAATATTGACAGTTGAACAAATACCTCGGAGGTGCAGGATGAGAATTTGCAAATAGAACTCCACGAGTCATAACAGATCCAGCTATTGATTCAACAACATGTGCTGAATCAACTTCATCCAAATCTAGTAAGGCTTGAGGCCTTCTCAGGTGTCGAATGCTACTAGCCCCAAGAAGGTAGTCAGAGTCACTCAAATAAGATAATGCCATCCAAGCATCATCTATCGCCTCATCATTGATAAAATCTAACACTGCAACCAAGAAAAAAAAAAGATTGTTCCTGAGATGGATTGATGCATTAACAATGTTTGTTAATAACTACATGGAAGAAATCCATCTACAAACATTCACTAGCACTACAATACTGTAATCTCTAGATTGTCTTTATTCCTAATCACCATTCAATTGACATCAGAACCTGTTCTGGGCTTTAACATACAGTCTATTTGGATATTTGTAAATACATGTCTATACAGGTGTTGGTGCGACATGATTAAATTTCAAAATTTAAGATTTTAATCTAATCAAGTTGTTGACAATCATAGATACATGAAATAAAAAGTAATTATCAAATCAAAAAATTGTAAATTTTTCCAGTGAAATAAACATAAACAGAACCACAGAACTCATATGTAAATTTTTCCAGTGAAATAAACATAAACAGAACCACAGAACTCATAAAAAATGAGAATTTTTTAAAGCATAGCCTACCATATTGCCACAAACATCTGAAGTAAAATTAGAAAACTACTATGTTCTAATTCCCACATATATATCCCTCTTCCAGACTCTTTGTGATGTCCCGCTCCCAACACTAGGGCTAAAGTGGAATGACTTAGTGAAGTTCATATGTTCCCGTAGACTATAGTCACAAACAGGGAACAAGATGGAAACAAGAGGAATTGATGGCTAAACGATGAATTAAGCCAAAATAATTAGGAAAAATCACTTAAGCCTAAATCAACGAAGAATTAACGAAAGGTGTTAAAGGTGGACTTATTTGACAAATAAATCACTTTAGGGGAGGAAAAGTTTTAGCTTAAGCGGAGGTCAATGGTGACCAGATTGGGAAAGGTATGTAAGGGAGGAATTTGACCTAATTCTCATTATGCATTGTTATGATTTGATGTTGAGAGTTCCCAGAGGAGGAGGAGAGCCGACCTTACTGTTTTGTGGATTTCTGGAGGAAACCACCACCATTGATCGATTTCGGTTTTGAGAGACACACCCTAGCCCATCGAAGATACCATCCAGGTATTTCACCGTACTACTCAGGAGTATCCATTGCAGAGTGCGCAGCCCAGCCAATGAGGGCACAAGCTAGTTTGAGGGTTTGGAGAGTTGCACGAGACCTGCATCCAGATTGCAGTTTCCTTCCAACCCATTTGAGATCCAGCCAGGGCATTTCTATTGAACCATCTATCATCAGATTCTGATGGTGGAATCTTGCAGATCGACTCATTCAGCCATTTAGGGCGTAGCTCTTCCGAACAGACATTTGGTGTTGCATGCAGAGTTTCAGAGCAGATCCGGACAGATCCTTCCGACCCATTTCCTTATTTGGCGAGACGATCCTTTTGAGCCATATAGCAGCAGATTTCGTTGGTGGAATCCTTTTGGGCACATCCAGTGCTCCAGGAGGTGCGCAAACCCCCCAAGGGTCCAGATCCAGTGCCTTAGAGACTGGATCCGGAATCATGTATTTTTGTCGATCTATCCGTGCATGCATCAGATCTGCTATCATCTTTTGATCACGGGTATTTTTATGTTATTTAATTGTATTTCAGTACTGATCCATGAGATCTGACTGACGTTTATATTCTATATTTCCAATAGGCTATTGTATTTCCATGATCGAACCATTATTATACATGATATTGGGCAATTGATGTTCTCTACTTTTGCATGCATCCTTTATATGTTGTTTAAACCTTAAATATGCAACATGCACATGTAATAACCAACATGCACATGCAATAACCCACATGCACATGCAATAACCATTAAAATCTCAAACATACAACTGAAACGCATCCAGAAACCCCCAGTGTATCAGATCTGCAAGACAAAATAGTAGATCAGTAGCAAATATCTCGATCAGCGGGATCAAGGATATTTCACTCTTCATCCTGTACATTGCAATCACCAACTCTAAAGTGTGCATGTTAAACCCAACTGGTGATAGCAAGCAACAGAAGCAGAACCTTAGTGTCTCTCGTAGAAGAATCCTCCTACTCAACAACACTTCATCCCAAAATGTGAAATCCTTCTATTATATTCACTAAAATTGTAAAGTATAAAAGATCACCACCCAATTGGACTTACCCTACCTTTGTCAGCAAGACCCCATGGGTTTCCACATGAGACAATATCATAATAAAGTTCAAAGTTCAAACAAGATAAACCAATAGCAGAGCGGTAAGGTCTTGCTTTGAACAAGACAACTTTTTTACAAAACCTATTTTGTTTCCAATAGCGAATCCTTGTCTTTAGAGCTTTCCCCTCCTCCCCTGATATGAAGTACATAGATTTGAACTTAATACTTTGAATTTAATAAGGAAATATACTTTTCATTATTATATGGAAAATTTAACCACCGAACACAGAGCCTTGTATTTTTTCATGCATGTAAACCATCTTCCCTTATGCACAACTGAGTATGATATCTAAAAGCACATACTCTGTGGGTTCCAAAGTAATCAGAACCAGAACCAGACCGGAACTATTTGTCCCAAAATGTCAACAGGAACCAGAACCAAATGAACCAAATGAAGAACCAGTAAATACTAAAAATACTGGTTGAACAACAAGTACATAAAATATTCAAATTTTAATAAAAAAAATATGTATTCATGTATATCAATGAAAATCTAAACCATTGGGCACCAAATATGCAATGTTTGTTGATTTATATTGTATGTAGAGTGCAAATAGCAAAATTACATAGAAATACAAGTTTTGACATACATAAACTTAATGTTTGAGAGAAAATAGTAAATACATAAACGTTGATGCTATAAATGGCCTCTAGAGTCCAAAAGTCATCATGCTATAATCAAATAACTACATAGCATAATATGTCACAAGGCGCGACTCATGACTCATCAAGATCATCAAGATTGTTGACAATAGCATCTATTGAGTCCACTAGATCATCCTCATGGTCTGTTGCAAGGGTACCCTCTTCTCAACTCAATGCCCCTAATGGACCAACACCAATGTCACCCAGCTATGGCAGTGGAAGCGGCTTCAAGTCCATCTAGCTGAAATAATTCTTTGCAAACATTGTTGGTTTGGCTTTATATTACCCCTCATATTGTATGAGGATTGTTTCATTTTGAAGACCCTACCCAAGCAGGTTGTGTTTGGAGAATTTTGGCCTTGGAGCCAAGATGTTGCATTTTGATCTAAGTTACCAGGATTTGGATATGGATCTGTCCAGATTTTGAAAAGTCAGGATCCAGATACGGCAGGGAAATGGCAGGTACAAACTATATA
>SNQJ01S0041397.1:25783-42632 GCA_010110895.2 Picea sitchensis
ACTTTTTTGGGTTTTTTAGAGTAAAATTAATTTTAAGTGATTAAAATCACTAATTTTACTCAAACAAGTGGGTACTTAGGTAATATGGGTGCTCTAGGTCCAAAAATGAGCATCCCCATGGCCTATTTAGTCCCCTACTACCATTTTTTTAATACATCTTTATTTTTTAATAAAAAATTGTCAAATTCTGACAATTTTTTAATTAACTGGAAAAATTAAAAAATCCTAGGGTGAACTTAGTACATTTCCATAAGACTCTAGGAGGATGTTTAGCATGGTAATATACATTAGACACTAGGCTTAGATACATGCTCAAGCCTAACCATGGGCATATACTCCAGCGTTGGAGGAATTGAGTGAAAAAACTCATAAATTATAAATTGCCTGAAAATGGCAAAATATAATTAGTAAGTAAAAAAAACACTCCAGAGTATAACTCACGCTTAGGACTTAAGGTGGCTAAGACCTTTTACAAGTTCATCATGCAACATCTCTTATTACAATTTTTTATGGAAATGTAACGAGAAAAAGGTGGTCTTTATGACCAACTGAACTTCTGAACTCTAAATTTTGAACAATAATGTTCAATCTTTGGCGGCTCGCTGGAAGTCCATCCTCGTGCAACTTTGATGGATAACAAGCCGAACAAAATTTACAGAGTGCTAACATTTTGGCGTCGTTGCCGGTGACGAAACTGGAAAATTTTCCCTAGGAAAGAACGACATGGTTGAGTTCTAAGGTTTGAGAGCAGCGGACGCTTAGGCACGTATTGGTTGTATTCCTGCTCTAGCGACTCCACACATCAAAAAATCAGTTTGAAGGTGATTCCACTAGTAGAAGAATCCAAAAATTTAAATTTTCACGAGCAACTCCACTGTCCGAAGATGAGTCCAATATCTGCAAGGTATGCTCCCATGAATCGCCCTCACATTCCCGGTTTTTTGAATCGCATGCCTTGTGTAGATTGGCAAACATATCTGCCAAAGTTCAAAGATCAAGAAGGAGATGATGTTGCCTTTCATTTGATAAAGTTCCACATGCACATACATAGGCTGGGGGTTAAATTGCCTGAAGACTGCTTGATGAAGATGTTTATGGCAACCTTAGAAGAAGAAGCACGATCCTGGTATGAAGGATTGCCATCTGCTAGTTTATTTTCCCTTGACGATTTTTATGCAGTCTTTTGTGTGAATTATAAGGAAAGTTACCCATCTTTAGTTCTGGTTGAAAACATCTTTGGAAACTACGACAATCTTATTCAACACATGGGGATTGATATTAATGACGAAGACTTAATGTATGATGAAATCAAAGAAGCCCTTTACGAACTGGCTTCGCATCAGGAAGAGCTAGTAGAGACTAGTTGTATTGGTACACAGGATCATTCCGAGCAAACATTAGTTTCTTCTTTGCTTGAAAATGAAACAAATTTGCATCATAATATTGACAGTGAAGTTATATGCCATGATATTAATGAAAATTTCTAGCCTTGTCAGCCTTATTACAATCAAAAGTATGGGGAGAATCATTCAAATTGTTTTGCAGCTCAATCATTTTCTGAAGACTTGTATCATGAAGAAATTGGGGGAAATCTGGCTATTGAAATTGTATGTGCAGAAAATCTGGGCAGTAAAACCATTAATAAAGATAGCTACTCAAAGTTACAAGGAAATACCGAAGAAGAGAAGGTTCTTTTAGGTCTTTTGGATGTTGCAAAATCCATTCATGATTTCACATCTCTTGATTTGACATATTCAGAAACTTTAAAAAGCCAGGATGACATTCTTATTCAAGAACATGAAGGAGCATTTTCGGATTTTTCTCAAACACATGAGATTGTCGTTTCATCTAAATATTTCCAAGAGCACATAAAGCATGTCTCTGTTGTGGATGATGTGAAAGATGATCATCTTGTTGCATGTCCATTTGAGAAGGGTAAACCAAATGAAAGAGATCCTTGTCTTTGGACTGATTTTAAAAAAGGGATAGTTTTACATGTTTTCGAAGACCCTTTTGCCAGTAAGCTGAAATCATCAAAGAAGACGGAGTACATGTTGTTCCAGAATGCAGGGATAAAATGGGGATTGCAGTTTGAGTTATCATTTGTCGAGTTTTGTTTTCTATCTAGAGGAGTTGAAAGCAAGTTGCAGTCAAGAAGCCATTTACTTGACTGGCTTCATTGGAATTTTGAGATCACTTGATTCAACGTTGGTTTCAACAAGTAGGGCAGGATCATTTGTATATAAATAAGCTTGAAGACCAAGCATTTTTGTCAGTTTCAATTGTGGACTTCAGCATGTGTGTTTTCATTTTTCGGCAGTTATTGGTCTTTAGTTTCAACTTCCAGTGCATTTAGTTTCGGATGAATGATTGGTACAGGCACAGTCTTTAAGATGGGATCAGCCGAATGGATCGAGCACTTGGTATACATCTTTTATCGCTGCGCAAGGAGGACGTCGTCCGCAATTGGAGCTAGATATTGACACATGCAAAATTTAGAATTTTGGCATAAGAGAATTTTTTCTCTAAACAAAGCATCATCAGGTTCTTGGATTGTCTGCATTAAATCTTTGGTCGGATTTGGGCAAAAATTTCTTCATTATTGGGCAAATAAAAATTTTGGTTTTATTAAGTTGACTTTGGCTCTTATAGTCATTTTCTTTCCCCTCGGGTTTATTACAGAGCCATAGTTCATTTTACCAAAATTATTGGGCCCGCAGGCCAAATCTCCACTTATCCACGCCCTACAATTATTGAGATGAAACGACTAAGCACCATGCATCATGTTAAATGGAGGAAGAGCACAGAAGAGGCGCTATGGGAGCACTACGCGTCGATAAGACTTACAACCATCAGTACATATAAAAAAAATACTCTCATTCCTCCTCATCAATGTGGGATAAACACCCACAAAACAATAAAACGGGCACCAGGACAGTTTGAGTGCTCATCCAAGGTCGAATCTTCCAACGCCGATGGAATTTGAGTTTTATTGCCAGATGTTCGGATTAAGTTTCGACTACTTGAGGAGGTCGTTAGAAATTATGTCGATTGCCAATTCCATACCCCTGCGTTCCTAGTTGATGAGGAAAGGCAGAAGTAAGAAACATTTGGTGGCTAACAAGCATTAAGAGGTGCGATTGCTTGCAAAGATTTTGGTTTTATTGTGAAAGTTATATAGGAGAACATTGGGCTTGTGAGAAGTGAGCTACGTTGAATGATACAATAAGAGATGGTGAATATTGTGGGTTGTGTGGTGAGCCAGGTTATATATATAATATGCCTTTCAAAGCTCGAATTTAGATCGATAATGCATACCAAGTGTCTCATTGATCGCCCAAATGGTGTAAGGAAGCCAATCATCATCCAAGTTTGGCATTCGACTGAGAATCGTGGGTGTACACTGGAGGATACACGCAGGTGTCGAAGCGCGTTTACACACCAACATCCAAGCATCGACAACATCAAGTGCCAGCCATGAGAAGCCTGTGTATCTATCCGTCATCTGTATCATCGGAGGGTCTAATTCTGATGATTATAAGACCAAGCGTTAACTGCATCGTACCATTGGGATACCTGGTTCCAGTCAGGAGTGTCACTGCTTTCAGACAGTCACATGCATTTAGGTTACTGTGAATAACTCGGACTTCACCCAAGAGCTAATTGAGTATGCGTTTTTATTTAAGGAATAAATGCACAGATGCGGGCCCGAGTGTCAGCGCAGAGCTACTAAAAAGATTTTTGACAGGCGAGGAGGATCTACTATTGACAAAGGAGCACCAAGGAGATCGACGCCAGACAATTAAACATGATGAGTCAAGAATACACGCCCTTGATTCATTTGCACTAATCTGGAAGTGAAAATGTTCATTATTGGTGGTAGTGACAGCGACCCTGAACGCATCGTTCAGAACTCCAGGGATCTTTGTTGATGCTTGTGTTAGGTTGGCACATTGTGATCGGTCGAGCCATCGAACATTAGAATGGCAATTTGAAATTCTTGGATGCAGTATCAAGCTGTATGTAAAGCGTGTCATGAAGACATATGACGATGAATATTGGTGGGACCGCTCAGATCACAATTACCAATATAATCGATGGTATATATTCATTTCTGGGAGCGAAAGTAACCGATGTTTAATTTTTCTAAAGCGGCCCGAAATAAAAACAATGGTAAAGCGACTGGGGTACGTGGCAGCTCATTGTTTATTTCGGGGACGCGAATGGTGTGATTGAAACCGCCCACAACACTCACCGAAATCACATACAAGTCAACGTGGAGGATTAGCACTAAGCAGCGAAGGAGGAAATGAAATTGCCCAGCACGCAATACACAAGCACCAGCCCGAAAGGAGATTTTGTTTTCGTTTTCGGGGATTTTGAAAAGAAATGTAATCCTTGGATATTGAAATTTGTTTTATGTGCACTCGAGAAAGTGGAGACATCCATGGCCCATCCAGTCCATTACGATTTTTGACAATGGCCCTCCCCACCTACTCATATCTTTTGAAAAGTCATGAAGAATAATTATTCACGACTTCAACTCTTACTACAACAGAATAGCTTTAATGCAGGACACACACTTCTCATCTAAAGCAAATACTGTGTACTCGCAGCAATCCAATTAAGTAAGCAGATTTCGTTTTCATTTTTCCCACTGTCATTTTGTGGGGGAACCGTTGCAGAGACACTCTTGGGAAGGCAGGTAAGCAGTGCAGTTCAAATAACAAGACATGATGTGATGGATCCATGTGAGGATTTAACTGATGATGATATTAAAATGGCAATTCAAATTTCCATTGGCCCGAGAAATGCGTTGTTTGTACCTGAGGTTCCCTTTGAAGTTCTAGTTCGAAGACAGATTGCTCGGTTATTAAATCCAAGTGTTCATTATGCACACTCTATTTTATGATGAGATAATTAATATACTTTCTTTCATTGATGTTTTATGGGTTTGTTTTAAATCATTGTTAAAATCCGCTGCGAGATCAAAGAGCACCTGGAGTTAACACAAAAGCTGGGATAAATGTTATACTTGTCAAATCTTGCATTTTGTAATGTATATGCGCGATTGCTTGCAAAGGTGTTGAATTTAAAGCAGTTGCAAGAGCCATTCTTCGGGAGGATGGCAAAGACCCTAGCCAAGATCTAGGGCCCCCAGTGCACTCCTAGGGTTCTTGGTCTGGGACCAAACAGCCAGTGTCATGGCAAAAGACCCTTGTTAGGGCCCCCAGTATATGACTGGGGTTCTTGGTCTGGGACCAAGCAGTAAAGACCCCTGAAGGGGCCCCCAGTATATGACTGGGGTTCTTGGTCTGGGACCAAGCAATTAAAGTCCGTAGATATGTCTAGGGCCCCTGGAAATGTTCCAGGGTACCCATGCATGGGGCATGGGTTGATCCTTGGTCCCGTACCTTGGAGGATAAGACCCCAGAAATGTTCTGGGGCAACCTGGTCCTTGACCAGGCAGTTGTTGGTGTATGTCCCTCCTTGAAGGTGGACATCACCACATGAGGGATGTATCCCATATGCAATGATCATAAAATTAAAAAGGTCACTTTGAGAATGAGTGGACAAGTATTGCCACCTAGTCACCCTTCCTAAACCCTCCCTTCACCCTTGCTTATGTTTATTTGGGGTTTTGCTTTTGCTTTAGGGGTTAATGAGAAAATATAAATTAAATGTTTTAATTATAACATGTTTAATTAATATTTATTAATTAAACATGTTATTTTTAATTGTTATTTTAATTAAAAATTTTATTACCTAGCCTAAAAAGTATAAATAGAGATCCTACCTCTATCTTTATTACATACTCATATGTTCTCTTCTAAAGTGGGCGGATCTCATCTTTGAAGCTATGACCCCTTTGTAACAGTTGTTGAGGTTTCCTGTGGTGATTCGACCCTTCTGTAACCTTCTGTTCAGCCTAGATTTTGGCCCCAGAATTATTGTTGTCTACTTCTGTTTTTGAGGATGATCCAAGGGTTATAGCAGATCTGCCTTATGGCGTGGTTACTTGTGACTGAAGTTGTCATCACCTCTTTCTAGCATAGATCTGAACCTTGCTTTGTGTCGTGGTCTCTCTCTAGTATAGATCTGGTCCTACAGTGGGTCGTGGCTTCTCTAACACAGGGCTGACCCCTGCCGTGGCCTCTCAAGTTCAGAACTATCCCTCCTCTTTGAGTTGCGGCCCCTCTAAGTTACCTGTAACCTCTGTTCTATGTGAGGGTTTGGGTTCTTGGTTTCTTTTTGGTTGTGAGGGTTTGATCACAACGTTTATGTGTGTTGCTTTAAGTGTTATCCTCTTCCTTGGTGGCTAGCAAATCCATTCATCTCTTGGCAAGAGATCTAACCTAAATGGTAGATCTATGAACCTGAAATTATTTTGAGCATAACTACAATTGGCATTACATCTCTTATGTGTGGCATGCACTCCTTCAACGATCTGAGGTAAGTCTTCAAGCTAAGATCCACTATTTAGATCTGTATGTTGTTCTTTAAATTTTAAAGGTTATCATTGATTAGATCTGCTTTCTGAAACCTAGACCTATATGTTCTATCTGAATCTTGCTTTTAGCTTAGATCTATTTTCAGATCCACTGTTTAGATCTATATTAGATCTATTATTTAGATCTGTTCTTGAGTTAAGTTTCACCAGATCCAATGATTAATAACTCTGTATCAAAACTAGTCTCTGTTTTGATAATCTAATGTTTTTGCTAACTAAGAATTAGAACATTGGTTGAGTTTGATTATAGTCTGTTCAGATCTAAGTATTGTGTGTACTTGAAAATTGGTTATTCTTTCTAAGTTCAGTATCTATGGTTGTGTTCTAGTTGCCGTTCTAACTGAAATTTACAAAAAGACACTTTTGTTCTGCATTACTTCTCTATTTCTAACAAAAGGTCGTGTGGTGAGCCGAGGCAAATAAAGTGTTTTAGTTGCCCAGGTTTCTAAATGTTGAGGTGCCGCTAGCCATGGACAAATTGCTATACAGAGTTGGACAATGGTGAACAAAGCTCCCTTTTATTACAGCTAGATTGGTGCTCGTGTGAGATATTATTTAGTTGGATCTACACTGTTGATGTATTTCATGATTTAGCATTGTATGTTATATCCATTATGATGGTCTTATTGCCTGTTGATAAAGACACAGCGACCATGTGCAAAACTAAGACATCCAGGAGGAGCTAAAATTTCTATTCACCATGAACACATAATCTATTTAAAGACTAATGCAAGATGAGTGCATAGCCATGTCAAGCATCTGGATGATTGGTTGCAGGGACTCTACCAAGTATCTAAGGATTAATTAACAATGACATTTTACCAATGGTTAATGGTGACAAGTCAGAGCAGGGTACGCACATGTTTTGGGAGCATCCCAATGGATAGGCACTCGATCTACCGTTCTTTGCTACCTCACAGGGAGGATAGCATACCCAGTTGGGGCCCATGTTATCACTATAAAAATTTCTGTGAGAAATCCAGTTTCCAAGACTTAGCCAGAGGCTAAACTAGTGTAGAGGCGCGATAAACTGGAGGATGGGGCCATATCTAGCAGAAGTGCAGAGTTGATGGGACCAGGCAGGCTACAGAGATTGCTGCAAAATGGCTATCGAGAGTAAGTTAGGGGTTAAGCCATTTGCAGACGAATTCGATCAATTTCACATATATCAGTTTTCAAGTCTCAGTTTCCATATTTCAAGTAATTTTGACCAGTCATCTTCCGAGGAGAATTCTGGGCAAACCAGAGCACATTTTGAGAAACCAAAAGAGGTTTTTACTCAGCACTGGCCAAATAACAATAACCTCTCCCAGATTTCTCATAGTTGTAACATACTAGGAGAATCGAGGACATCTTTGAACCTTATATTTCCGGATTCAAGATTTTCTTGTCGGAAGACATCTTTTTCAAATGCAGATCCAGGACAGATGGAGAAAAATTTCACAAAACCGAGAGAGGTTTTTATTCAAGACAAGCTGATGTACAAAAACCTCTCCTAGATTTTACACAGGTGTCACGGATTGGGAGATTCGAAGAAATATTTGAACTCTATTTTGTTGAGGTTCTCATGCGCTCTACAGTGAGCACATGTCCCCGAGTTGGAGCCAGATGTTATCCCCGATTTTTAGGGATAACTAGGAGATCATGTCTCGAGGCCCACAAGTCCTAGACATGGAGTATCGAGAGCAGGATTAACCTGAGCATGGCCCTGGAGGGCCCATCTTTCTTCTTCTTCATCAGACTTGTCCTGTCAACAGCAGCAGCATCCATCACCTTTAGCCTGGACTTGTATCGAAGAAGACTCTTGCTCCATGAGGTAATTGGTCCAAGTATCATGGTATGTGTCCCGTTTGATCATTATAACTTTCAGATATATGTATCAGACTCCTTTCATTTCTGACGACTGCTTGGATCTTACACTAATCCGCTTGACCATGGTTTGGGGGATTGACGGGGTACCCTAGCAAGCTTGCACCCATAGGTTTTGGTTAGCCACCAGGGGGGATTTTGAAGAGCCATCGTCCGCTCCCATCATATTATCATTTTACATCTTATCTCCCATNAAAAACGTCGTTTAGGGCCTCAAAACGGCTCCAGAAGTTCAGGACCCGAAAAACTGCTAAAAATAGTAAATTGCCAAAAATGTCAGAACGCTGTTTTGAGCCAGTTGGAAAAGGTGGGTGGCCACCGATATCCATCTGGATCATAAAAGTAGCTGGCAAAAGTTAAAAGCCTAGATGAAACCTTGAGATGCTTCGCCCAGGGATTCCTGAGAAAGCAATAAAAGGCTTCTCAGCAAGAAAAGGGGACCCGTAAATAAAATAAAACTCAAGACCTAGTTGGTGGATAGGAGGTCTCATCACGAGCCAGCCTATTAGGTTCATGGGAATGTAGCGGTATGACACTGCCATCCATCTGGTCATGAAACCAGGGTAGTGGCTCTTGGTGGCATAGCCAAGAGAAAGGGGGTCTCATCACGAGCCATCCTTCTCATTTCCGTGAAATGCTTGTGGGTAACGTTGTCACCACTGGTCACCACGCCAGGACAGTGTACTCCAGCTATTCTCTTGAAAAGAAAAAGCAATAAGACAAAGAGTAAAAGGCATTGAATGGGCTAGGAAACAATGGCATCCATGACAAGGTGCAACTCGCCCTCTACAAAGGCACCCACAGGTAAGACCTACATTTCCCTGTTATCACTGCACTCCTTGCCCAAACATCCCCTACACCATCTCATGCATTTACATGACCTAGATTGGTCTTCACCTAGGAAACACCCCACACCTGAGGAGGATTATCCCAATAGGACATCCTGAGACCCTCTCCAAACCTGGCTTGTTAAATAGCATAACGTCTTTGAGCATTTGTCTGGTAAAGGAGGGTTTGATGCACATGTTTGGGTAACTTGATTATTAGATGTGATTGACATTGCTATGATCCATGTGACTTATGAGCCCATGGAGGGCATACTTGTTGCAGGACCATGCTCGACGGACAGGTACATATGGGGAGATGCTTAGTTCAGACCTACATGGGGCTAAAAGCCCACCAGATGGATGTTGTGACCCCAGCCAGGGGCAAAGGGACACCAGAGGCTTGCACCAGTGAAAAAGAAGGACATTCCACCAGAGACACTTTGGCAGGCCTGGACCTAGGGGGTCTTGCCCTTCCACCATGACGTTGGCCCTTGAAGGCCCCTGACGTCATCCTATTGAGCCTTGACATCATCCAGTTAGGGTTTTGGCATGAGGATGACTTGGTTGGCACGTGTGACAGCTTATGAGGCCTTTTGAGGCCTAACATTTCACTTTTGAGGCCTAGTGTTCCATGAAGGGGCCTAACGTCACCCTAAGAGGGGCATGACGTCATCCCTAAAGACAAATTAGGGTTTTAAATTGTTAATTTGATGTAAATCTGGATTTTTAATGTAAACTAGCCATGTCGACCTTTTTTGACCTAAAATGTATTTAAAGGTCATTGATATTATATAAATAGAGTTAAAACTCTCATTTTTTGATAATCTTTCACTCACACGAGTGTGAGGTCTGAAATTCGGCCTCTTTTAAGGCTTATTGGCTGAAATTAAGTAGTGCGCAACTCTTGGAGGAGGCTATTCTTGGTGTATTTTGGCATTTTCATGGTGGAAAGTCTTCAACTAGGGTTTTGTTACTAGATTATTCTTGATGAAGTAAGTAAAATCTACAATTCTTCTTTATTTTGAATGGTCAAGGTACATTTGCTTATTCATTTCTAATATTATGAAATTGCTAGTTTGAAACCCTAGGAGAAAAGCACATGTTATTGTCATTTTCTTTATAATTTTTCACCTACTTGATTTTGCTAGAGAACATCTCCCTTGAAGAATACACTAGAGCCCTACCTTTGTAGCACTCTGGTAGCATTGCTTCATTAAGCTTCACACATTTTATTTCAAGTTTGATCTAAAGAAGAAGGAAATCACTAGGGCCTAGGGTTACCTACTTTCTAGCATTTTTTCCTTCTAGAGTTTTAGATGTTGAGGCCTTAGGTTACTAACACCTCAATTATCTTTCCCTTCCTTTAGTTCATCTATTATCATTTGATGTTTCCCTCTAAGAATTGTCGTTACAAACTTTGACTCCATTTATACCCTAAAAGGCACTAGTTCACACCTTGCAAGTGATTGATTGACCAAACAAACTCTTAAACCATCTACCTTAAGACTTTTACTAACTATTTCTAACTTTATATTAGACTAACTTACTAACTAATCTGTTGTTGTTGCAAAAGATTGCTACAGCCATCTATAACAACAGCAAATTCATCTTAAAAGCAAGATCAAAAGCTAATAATACATTGCCATCATTGCTTCTGACAATTACTATCATTTTGTCAAGTTTATGCTATCACTTCTTGACATTTTTTAAGCATTATTGAGGCATAATTGTGTAGTTGTTGCTAAATATATATTGTTGTTATAAATACTTATATTGCCTCAGCTTTTATATCAGCTTGTTCATTTTATCAAAAGTCTATGGTTTTATGAAGCACTAACATCATATGGTACTTGCAAATAGCATTTTTTCTTGTTGTTTTGTTCTGGGCAGGTACACTTAAATATTATTTTGTTTCATCTCCTTAAAAATCTTGGAACTTTTGATCAGAGTGACCTGTGAGAGGGGTGGGACTTTGTCTCCCCTGGGGTACCACTCCTAAATTGAAAGAGGTGTCTTATTAAGGTGACAGTGATAGGACATCCTCCTTATTACGCCAATTTAGTATTCACTTGCCTCAAGCTTTTGGGCAAGTACAAATTGTGCGATCAGGAACCATTGCAGGCCTCTTTCTTGTTGCTGCACTCCCACCCCCAAATGGGTGTTTGCTAGATGGTTTCCTCAAGAATGGAAGAGGATCCTCATTCTTGGTTTTCCTAAATGTTGTTGCCACGATCCCCCTGCCAACATTGGCCTCTCTTTCCAATTCTCTTCGTTTGGATGCACTCACTCCTTGACATGGTCCAAGTCCACAAGGTGTGCCCAACAAATGGCCCTTTACTCGGAAGTAGGTGCTTGTAAATTGATTCTTGCAAAAACTACAAGTCCAAAGAATATTACCTCCCCCCTTTAACTTGGACCCAAGGCCTTGATGTCTTGTGACATACCTCCACAATGGATACTTTGATTCTTGAGCTTGTTGCCTTGCGAAAACAGCGTGTTTTTCAGCCTCTGAAATTGTTGTTGCAGCCCCACTTCCAATAGATGAAACACTAGTTGACCCTATTGAAAATGAAGGAGGGGGGACATCATTAGTGGGAAAATTCCTCCCTTTCTTTTGCCCTATTCCAGCTGCCCTTGATGATTGATCCATGGTTGTTGTAGCAAAGTTCTTGGACTACTGTTGTAGAAAAAAACTTGAAGAATGGTGGACAAATCCACTTGTTTGGCACTTGGAATCCCTTCTCACACTCCATTAAAGCCCTTTGTTGCACTCTAAGTTACTTGTTGCTCCAACCTGTGGGACGAATGAGGCCAAAAACAAATCAAAAATCAGCTTTATGGGCCTGCAGGCTCTCTTTTCTACGGGACACGTGTCCCTTTTAAAAGACATGTTTTTTTCGTGGTGTCAGACAGGAAATTGCAATGTGTCACGTGCACGTGACACGTTGCAACATCGTTTCAGACACATGTCAGGTCAAATCATGTCGGATTCGATGGAAACACGATACATGGGGGATTTGGATGTATCTTGTGACTTAGGTTGTTTCCCATTGGCTATGGTTTCTAATAGTTGTAAGGTCCTATCCTCAGTACGATCCCCCATAACTCTCTCATTATGATCCCCCATAACTCTTGCTTCTACCTCTTCTGATGACTCTAATCCTGGGATGGATTGTCCCCCACGTCCTCTAGTTTTCCTTGGCATCAATGCCTCAAGAAATCACAGGCTAGCAAGATCACCAGCTCTGATACAACTGTAATATCCCTAAGTCGGTTGTGATAGAATATTATGGAATTTATAGAGTTTTCTAATTTATAATTATGTCAAACAATTTGCATTCATCTGCCCTTATGCAAAATTCTGGATAGACTACTCACAACAAACAATTGCATATACTTCCACGGTAGTTATTTCATCAAACCTATGGCATGAAAACCAAGTACACATCAAATGGAGGAGATCACATTGCCATCTTTTATTATGGATGGAAACACCAGTACAATAATAAAGTCTCTAGAGGTTGTTGTCCCAGCTACAATACTCTAATAAATACACGATAACAAGCAAAACCTGAGAATGATGCCAATAACCCTTCAATAGCTTGTTGCCCACTGTTGGAAGATGCTCCAAATAGCTCGCTTCCCCTTCAATCTCCTCTGCTTTGTTGCTATGGCAGTCAGCCCATCTTCTCTATCCAATTCCTAAAGGCCCACGTCTCCTTTCTCTACCCTCGGTCTGCAGAATACCCTAGCAGCCCTACACTCATCTCTGCACAGCAATTGAGGGTCTCGACTCTCCCTCAAACCCTCGTTGTTCTATGGCTTGGCCTCTCGGCCCACCTCCTAGATCTGGCGGCTCCACAATAATGGCCTTTCAGCCCTATCCAAGCCCCACGATTCTTTTAACCCTCGACCCTGCAATCAATTCCTCTGAGGTCAGCTACAGGACCACCAACAATGTTGCCACAGTTTGTCGGTAATGGGAGACAGTTCCCATAATTGAAGTCGCAACTTCCTTATACCCCCACGGCGTGCTCAACTAATGGATCGGCCTCCCAAGAAGACACAAGATCCTCCTCTCCACCTTCCAAGTGCCATGACCCTGCAAAAACAATGAAATCGATCTCTTCAAGATGATTGTTGCAACCCTCTTCAGTAGATTGATTCTTCCCAAGCTAAGAATAATCACAACTGAAGATCCCATGGAAATCTTGGATGGACTCCCTCTCTTTGTCTAGCTAGGGTGGGTATTGCACCACCGAAACTAGACCAACAATGGAAGGGTTTTTCCAAACCCTAACAAAACCTTGGTCCTCAAGAGCACTTAGACAAGAGATCAAATCATAATGTCAAGGTGAAGCTCTACCCCTCCTTTTATTCTTCTTCCAAGCCTTCTAGATATTCCCCCTTTTTGACCAATACAAACGTTGCCTTATTCCCCCTTTAATTTTCACTTAAACATTAAAAATTACTTTTTAATGTTTAAGTAATTAATTATTTATCTTTTTATTTAATGTCACTTTAGGATATTGACATCTTCTAACCTAGTGACACGAAATAAATCTCTGTGACTTCGTTTTTCTACTGACTATAGCCTACAGGAGTCGTATAGGCTACTGAGTCATCCCCTGCCAAAGTCAAGAGGAAGGGAACAACACAAAAACTTTCGGTTCATGAAATCGAGAGCTTCTGAGTGGTTCCAGTCGCGTTTCCTGTGTAGTATGTCACCGTATTGGCAAATTCGGTAAAGTTCAACACGTAAATTCACCTTTCAACCTGCATATCATTTAATAATTAATTTTGAATATATTTTTATCTGGCATGTCGAAGGAGATATTCATGGAATATGCCACCGTGGATTGTGCCCTTCGACGTTCTTAGTCTCTATCATTCGCTAGGTGACTAAAGGTCTATTCATCGCTGGAGTAGTCATCACGGGAAGGTAAAAATTGTCGGATATTACATCACTATTCACAACATTTTTCTAATAATGTAATTTTATAAGTGTAAATGCAAGTTATAATTGTAAATACTTGTTAATTTATATGTTTTATAGATGTATAGGCTTTATAATAATTTACAAGTGTATCGTTCATAATTGTAACATGTTACATAAGTGATATTAATATGAACTTATAAATTAAATTGTATTTAAAAAAAAATTAAAAATTTAACATATTTATTATTTTAAATAAATTAAGTATTTTAAAAACAAATCTATAAATTATATATATATATATATATATATATATATAATGTTATATTTTTAATTCGATTATGCTATCTCTACTTTTTTACTAAGCTACAAAATACATGTATAATGCATAATATTTATTTAATTAGACTTTTAAGTTTTTAAACTAGAATTTAGTATCTATATTATTTATTATAGTTAACTTTAATTTGTAAAGTTCAATTTAATTTAATTTTTTTAATATATAATATTTCCACTCCCAAACTGGCCTTTCCTACAAATTTGGGCAAAACTTTTAGCTATTCCAGACATTCTATCCATGTTCCCACATTCCAGAAACTCGTGTAACATAGCTAAATTATGAAGGTTACAAACTTTCCAAGAGACTCAATAATAAATTTGGGCAAAACTTTTAGCCATTCCAGACATTCTATCCATGTTCCCACATTCCATAAACTCGTGCAACATGGCTAAATTATGAAGGTTACAAACTTTCCAAGAGACTCAATAATAACTTGACTGAGAAGATTAGGCATATTAATTTCCTAACAGAAAAGTTGAATTAGTTTTGCGACAAGGTGATGCAGAAGTGCAGAAAAGTGTTACCTGTCTGTAAATTTCTGGAAACTGCATAATATAAGTGTCTTCAGTGAGATACAGAATCGACCCACAGCTTTTAAGGCTTCATCTGTGACATTTACACACTGTAAGTGCAAATATTTTAAAGCAGGGCAACCCTGAGCTATTGCCAGCAATCCTACATCATTAACGGACTCAGAATCCAAGGTTAATTTTTCGAGACAGTGACAGTGGACTCCAACAGCTTCCATAGCACTATCAGTTATCCGTACACATGCTGCAATACCAATGGCTTTCAGTGTCTTCCCACAGCCAATCGCTATTGCTGTCACACCTCTGTCTGTCAAACCCTCACAAAACCGAAGATTCAAATCCTCAAGTTGTTTGCATTGCTCTCCTACAGCTGTAAGACCTTGATCACCTATATAGCAACCCTGTACCACAAGTTTTGAATTCAGCCATAACTTATCTATAGATGTTTGTATGAAAAACAAAATCAAAAATATCATAGACAAATAATATGCATGTCCAAATTAAAAACACTTATTCATAGAGAACATAGTCAGTCAGTTTTAAACTTAACATTACTTACTCGCACATGAAACAGAGGAAAAAATTGGTGGTGGATTTGGTATCCATACATTCCAACACCCGTATCCTTGACATAAAATTCCAAATATATAAAACACCCTTGTAAGATATCGGACTTGGAGCTATAAAAAATCCTAACTTGGACACGTCCTTGGAGACCCTTTCTTTGGGAGATATCGAGCATGGTTCAAGTGAAGCATCCAGAGCTAGACTTTCCAATATTATGTATATCATATATATTACATGAGTATATATTAAATACAACATATATGTGTGTTATATAGCATGCATACTATATATATATATATATATATATATTTGGGTGGTGGTGGTTGGGGGAGTCATATTCCCCAAAAACCCTCAAGGTTCTCGAGAAAACCTCCCTAGTATCTCACAGGCATGTAGAGTGCATCCTTGGACACCATAGGCATCAATCCATGCACACGAATCAGGGCAGCATGCCTACAGTATTCCCAATCTTGCAACCATGACAGGGAATGCATCCCTAACCCCAGTTTAACTCCAATCTGCTACATAGGTCATCTACTAATAGAATACTCTTTTGTTTACCTTATAACAAAGTTAAGGTAAAGGGATGCCAATAAGCATGCATGAAGAATAAGTGAAATCTCAAGATTATTAATTAAGAAGTACATACATTGATGTGGGAGGTAGAGACCTGTTAGAATTAGGGCAGTAAAGCAGAACAAAAGTGTCTTTTAATTTTCAGTGAGAATAACAACTAGATCTTATATCCAGAAAACAAATCTACACTACTTGAACAGAGAAAACAAACAAGTGTGCTCAGATCTAAGATAGTTTAGTTATTTGGTTAAAGAGCAGCTCTAGAATAACCATTAGTTCTGATCTATAATGATGGAATAAATCTTATACAGATCTACAGATCTAAACTCAAAGGAAACACAATCTGATCATGAGCAGCAAACCAACTTCAGAAACAAAGAGTGAGAACCAAACTCATTATACAGTCCAGATCTGATAACATTCAATGATGATACATAAATCTAGATAGATCAAAACAAAAAAAACTCAAAGCAAAATCCAGATCTGATAATGATAAACTGAATAGATAACTTACCTTGCCCTGAAGTCTTACCTCTGAAGATGTCACAGCCACATACTAGAGATGCACTGCCATTTGTAATTATGCTCAGACAAAGTCCAGCTCATAGATCCACCATATAGGTTGGATCTCTTGCCAAGAGAAGAATAGACTTTCTTGCCACCAAGAAGATAGGGCCACAAGGATACAATTCT